>JACAXG010000036.1:5005557-5020218 GCA_018881555.1 Amblyornis subalaris | reverse complement strand
TTTTTTTTTTTTTTTTTCTTTTTTATACAGGGACATGTTGGAAGCTGGAATATACATCCTGCATTACAAAGTGCAAAATACTACATGCTCAGAGCCCAAGCATGATGTCTGAAACAGTCCACAGCAAGATGTAAGAGACAAACCCACCACCCTCTCCCTCCTCTCTGGGACATGCTCCAGGTGCTCCTCCCCAGATGCCTTGGAGAAACAGTTGGATTGTTGCTGGATTTTGTTTTATTGTCATCCTAAATGGATTTGGAATCGAGCCCTCTGTCCCCTGGCCCTCCCCACCCTGCTCCCCGGCATCTCCGTGCCCAGTTTTTGGGATGGGATGGGATGGGATGGGATGGGCTGGGATGCTCCTCACCAGCACAGCACCGTCAGCTGCCGGAGGTGCCTCCAAGGGGGTTTTTTTGGGGAATCCAGGGACACATTTTCCCCCAGGAGAAACTGGCCGTGAGTTCCACGTAGCTCTGGGTGGTTTTGCAGCCTTGCCACGGGGGAGGAGCAGCCTGGGGAGGAGGAGTGAAGGCAGGAGGGTGCTGGGGCTGCTGCTCACGCCTCGTGTTCCCTATTCCCCGCCCCTGCCCCCTGGAATTTTGCAAGAAGCCAATTTCGGTTTTAAAAACAAGGATCCAAACGGGGCCCGTTCTCCCATCTTTCCATCCAGACAGGGTTCATCCCTTGCCCGTGCTCCTTCTCTCCTCCTTACGGCAGCATTCCTCCATTTCCAAAGGGAGAAAAGCCCCAATTTGCTTTCCTCTCCCATTTATCATTAAAGCTGTTGTGCATTTCCCTGGGAAACTCAGCCTGGAGCATCCCAGACCCCGTCCACACTCCAACCAAATCTCCCCACGGTCCCCTCGTCTCGTCTCCATTTTGGGGTTCACTGCTGTTGTTACAAATATAATTTTTTTGGGGGGGGRGGTGAGGGGAAGGGAAATGAGGTTTTCTTTTGTTGGGATTCCTTCTCATCCTTCCCAGTGTTGGGGGGGCAGAGTGTTGATAGCATTTTGCCATGCCACACAGCATAGTGTTATACAAGCAAAGAATTTTGGCTAAAATCCAAAAAACATTACCCAGGAAAAAAGGCAAACTGTGAGTGAGACTCGATCGTTTGTTGTTCTTCTGTGAAAAGACTTGGAAATTGTCAGAGGACAGTTCGAGTTATGATTTTTCCCTTTTTTTTTTTTTTTTGTTTTGTTGTTGTTGTTGTTTGGTTCTGGTTTGTGTTTTGTTTTGTTGTTTTGTTTTTTTCCCCCCCATTCATACATGTAACTGTTATTTTTGCAAACAAGACAGTCTTGAATTAGATGAAAAAGTTAATAAACAAAATGGCAACTCCAATATTTAGTAAGATCACCATGACTACCAGGATGGGAGCTGAACCCTGGAAGAGAAAGAGAAGGAGAGGAGTTAGACGGAGCCTTGGAATTCTGCCTGAGGCTGCAGGGAGCTCTGCGGGGTCCAGGCAGCTCTGGGCATGGGCAGATCCCGATTTACAGTCCCAGTAAATGATCCCAAAGTGCCTGAAAACCCTCCATGGATTTTTTTTATGCTGCCAAGCAAACTCCTGGCTGCACCCCCTGACTAAGACCAGTGGATCRTGGATCATCCCATGTCATGCCCATAGGAATTCTGGCCTTAAAAGCAAAATTCAAACAGGTTGTTTACCAAGTAGACACTGAGAAGGAAGAAAAACCCAAAAAACCAGATTRTATTGGATCATACAGTGGTTTGGGGATGGTTTGGAGGAGCATCCACAGGATGTTTCCCAATAAACACAGTTGTTTTCCAGGTATCTTGATAAAGGCAAACATCAGGCCAGCACACTGTGGTCCATGTTCAGGCAACATTTTGGGAATGCTCTAACAACCTTTCCTCAGGTTTATATGGACCAAATTAAGCTCCTGGGAACTACCTGGAAGTGTTAAAGGCCAGGCTGGATGGGGCTTGGAGCAACCTGGACTAGTGGAAGGTGTCCCTGCCCATGGCAGGGGGGTTGGGACGGGATGAGCTTTAAGGTCCCTTCCCACCCAAACCATTCCAGGATTCTGTGATTGTACCTGGAAAACACTGCAGGAACCCTGCACACACCCACCCCAGCCCGGGCTCAGCATCCCAAGAGGTGGCTCAATCCCCCCAGGAGCATCCATTGCTTCCCACCGAGCATAAAAACAACCTGGAAAATCGCGTGGGACCCAAGGACGCGGCTGCTAGACCCCAGGAACATCCCGGGAATGACAGGGGACTGCAGACAACCTTCCACACGTCCTTGTGCAGAACACTGGTCAGGAAAACATCCACCCTGGCACCTCATCCTTGGCACCTCCTCCCTGGCACCTCATCCCTGGCACCTCGTCCCTGTCACCAAACATTCCCAGTCCCACAGCGCTAACGTGGCTCGCACCAGGGCGAGCCATCCCGGGAGCGGGTAGGTGGTAGCTATTTCCTGGAGTCGCTGGTATCCTCAGCTATTCCTGCTGCAGCCGAGCCGCGCCAGCCTGAATCCCTGGAATGGTCGGAACGCTTTTCCCCAGGCTCCCGTCCCCCTCCTCACGCTCGCCCGGATGCTGGGATGGGGTGGGGACAGGGGTGGGCAGCCCTTGGGAGCTTTCCCTGGGYCGCTCTGCGGAGCCGCTGGAAAAGAAACGGGATAAAAAGCGGCTCGTGGCTGGCCGGGGATGGTTTCCCTTCCGAGCAGCCTGACGGAGCTCGCGTTCGGGAGTGGGTGGGAGCGAGGATGCTGGAGCCTGCTGGAAAGGCGTATTTGTAGCTTAGCAACGAGGTCAAAGGCAGCCAACCCCGGGCAGGGATTGCGGAGAGCCTYTCCCGGCAGCCAGGTATCCACGCCTGGCCGCTCCCAGCGAACCTCTTCCTCCCGCGCCACGCGGAGCTTTCCAAAGGCAGGAATCACCCCGCTCCCTGCTCCCGGTGCTTCCCTTTCCCAGCCCGGCCGTGCCGAGCCCGGCGCGGCCGGCGCCGGGGAGGGATTAGCTGCGTTTCRGGTTATTGGGTTTTAGGGTTTTCGAGGCGCCGGTAATATCGTCACAGATCGCAGGCGATTATCGGTGTCACCGTTCCCCTCGGCACGGCCCCATGGAGGCACGGGACCCTCGGCCCCCGCGATTCCAGCGGCCTCGGGCTGCTCCGTGGGTGAGCTCCCGGCCAGGACGGCCCAGCCAGTGCCGCCCCTGCTCTGCTCACGCTGCTGATCCTTCCCGTTCCCCGGTCCCTCCCTTTGGGATGGGCCTGCTGGACTGAGCGGGGTCACGAGCCTTCGGTGGGATGCGCCCCATCCCCGGAGCCCTGCGGATGTGGCACTCGGGGACAGGGGGTARTGGTGGGCTTGGCAGCGCTKRGGGAATGGTTGGAYCCWATYCTAGAGAGTTTTCCAACCTGAATGATTCCGTGGTTCTATGGTTTACACACAGGACATCAAAGCCGTGCCCTCGTCTGGAAAAATGGGRGGATCCAACGCCTGCTCGCAACGGCAGCCCCTGGATTCCTGTTCATGGATGTTCTGCTCGGCTCCCTGGCTCAGGCTGTGCCTGTTTGCATCCATCCTGCATCCCCTGAGCCGTGCAGAGGCAGAGAAAATCCTTCCTTTGCCACTGCAGGGGTGGGATCTTCCGTGTTTGCCAGCCAGAGCATCCCAGGAACGGGATGACCACGGAGGGGGCTCTGCGCACCGAGCAGCTCCAACCCAGCTGTCTGACACCTTCCAAACTCCGCTTCCTTTTCACAGCTCCCTCTTTTTAACCCCCTCTTCCCCGTGCTGGCTCCATTCCCGGGCAGGAATGGCAGGTAGGGCTGCTCCCCCCGGAGCAGGGGCTGGAGCCCTGCCCAAGGCAGCTGGTGGCGGATAAGCAGCTTTGTGACTCCAGAGCCTCCGGTTCAGCTCCGATTCCGGATCCTGTCGCACGTCTAAACGCCCCTGTCYGCCTTAGTTCTGCCTGGCGAGGTCTGTGTGCCTCCACCCCTGCTCAGAGGGAATTCCCTTCTCCCCTCCCAGGGCAMGGATGGCCTGGGAGATGTGACCCCCCTGAGCAGCATTCCTGCTCCGAGCCCGGGCAGGAGATGAATCCGTTCTGGAGCTGAGCTTTGGAGGAGATGCTTTGCTGAGCCCAGCCTGGCTGTAGGGCCCTGAGCTCCCTTTGCTGCAGCTACAACCAGGGGTTTAGAACCAGTGGCTTTTAAACCCTTCCCACCACGAGCCAACCCTCCCACAGGAGCCACTGCCTTGGGAAAAAAGAGGAGACACAGCCCTCGGTTTGCTTTGGTAGTTTGGTGGGGCCTGCTCTCATCTTTGGCCTCCTATGGAATCATGGAATGGACCTCAAGGATCATCTCATTCCAAGCCCCTGCCACGGCCAGGGATCTCCTGGAGACTTATTTTGATTTTTCACAATGAGAGCCCTGGAGTCCTTCACAGGAGAAGGAAAACATCTGCCAAGGGTGGGAATGTGCAGCACTATCAGCCGGGCAAAAGGATCCTTCTCTAGCAACAGGTGGAATCTCCAAGGATTTTTAAGATTTCCTTCCAAGCTCCAAAACCAGGAACTTAGACCTAAACTCTTGGAAACACTAAAATATGAACAACCCCCTGTCACGGCACRGGAGTAATGACAGCAATCCTAACTGTGGAGTAATCCCTGCCCCTCTGCCTTGTTTGTTTTTGTCCTGGAACTGTTGTGCGGCAACTCCGGAGTTTTCCAGGGAATACGACGGACGGCTGGTTTACAAACGCAACTGTGGCATAATGAATTTCAGCATTAGCAATCCACGATTATCTGTTATCACAGGGTACCAGCTCTGCCTCTCTGCCATGGAAACCATAGTGCAGGTTACCTAGGAATCCCTCTGGGATCTATTAAGCGTAATTACTAAGGACTTGGATCAGCAAAAAAAAAAATAAAAAATATATATATGCACCATTTTCCAGCCTCAGCACTGCAGAAAGTGCTGCAAACGTAGCAGCTCCATGACATTTGTGCTGAATTGTCACATCACTGCCAGGAACGGGCTCTGTGGAGTGGTTAAGGAGCATTTAGCAAAGGAAACATCAGGGATTCACTTGGCTTTCTCCAGCGGATTGCAGCATCTCCCGTGGCTCCAGAGAGGGGCCCAGGAGATGCCAAAGGGGCCCGTGTGAGTGAAAGGGAGTGGGGTGGGATGGAAAAAGCTGCTTCTGGSGGGAAAAAAGGCTAAAAAAACGTGAGGGTTTATCCTCTTAGGGATCCTTTAGCCTCTGGTTTGTCAYCCCTGGTTCAGTTCTCACCTTCCAGGTGCCGGGACCGAGCTCTGTGTCTTTGTTTAGGTAAGTTTGGAGCTCTATTTTAAAGAYTTTTTTGTTCTAACAACAGCACTCAAAGTTTGGTTCTGGCCAGCAGTCAAAAGCTGGTGTTCGGCCTCCAATTTTTCGAAGCTAAAAGACGTGGAATTGGGCTCGGCCCCCTAAGCCGGGATGACGGGAGCAGAGTCAGGAAGGTGCTCCCAGGCACATCAAAGGCCCTGGAGATGAAAAGGCTCTGGAAAGGACCCTGTCAAGTGAACATCCCATCTCCCTCCCAACATGATCCACCTCGTGCTGTCTGAACACGAAAGGGATTAGAGGGGGAACAGTTTGTGATTATTATTTGTTTGCAGAAGAGGCAACCCCTGCAGCAGTGCTCAACCCTGCCTCATTCCAGAGGCRTGATGGCAGCAGGACTCCTCTTCCTCCTTATTCCCACCAAACTGTGGCTTCTGTTTGTCTGGACACGCAGGTGCCACCTGGGATCGGGGCTGGATTCGTTTGGTTGAGATGAGAGAAATAAGGAAAACCCRGGGCTGACTGTGTTGGGAGACCTGGGGATGGCTCCGGATGGGAAAAAAAATAAATGGGAAAACCWGGAGCTGGGAGACCTCAGGGATAATCCCAGGGTTTAATCCCAGGGAGGTTAATGCCAAACAAGTCCCCAGGAACCTTTCCCAGCAGGATGGTCCCAAGGCAGCCAAATGGGAACATCCCCACGCACGGGGAAGCTTCACAACCCAAACTRTCCCCTGGTCGGGATAGAGAAACCACCCAGGTTTTATTTTTAACTCATTTTGCAACCTTTAGGGCTAAAGGTGCCAAGCTTCCCTGGAAAAACCGCTCCACCTCGAGCTGAATCCCTTCAGGAATAAACCCCCAGCTCTGGAAAAAGGGAGCATCCAGCGGGGAGGCGTCAATCCCGGGGCTCCATCCCCTCTCCCCCGCGCCAGGGGCGSCTGAGCCGAGCCCCCTGCCCGCATCCCTCGCCGGCTGCTCGGCAGATCCCTGCTCCGCCCGCAGATTGGCTGCCTCCTCCTCGCTTTCCCCAGCGACAGCGAAACCTGCCTGGAATATCTGGATGGCAAATCCGCCCCTCGCTGGCTGCGCGCGGGAGGCAGGGAASGACGGAGYGAGGGATGGAKGGATGGATGGAGGGAGCGGCTGCGGCTGCCGGGATCCCTCCCCGCCTCCCCCGCGGGCACCGAGGGGCACAGGGGGGTCTCTCGCACACCCCTCCCCCTCGGAGATGCCTCCAGGCTGCCTCTGCTGCGGCTCCTTCCGCAGGGAGAGCGCTGGGGTTTGGTTTTCCCGGCGTGCGGCAATGGGAGGGATGCCGGGGGGGGGCCGGGGTGGGGTTGTTTGGCCTCTGGGCTCGCGTCCGTGTGGATGCGACGAGCCAGAGGACTGGAAAGGGCCGAGGCTCGAGCCCGCTCGCATCTCCAGGATGCCTTTAGGGAGACGGCGCCGTGTCCCCGGGAGTCTCCGTGCCCCTGTTCGCGGTCGCTCCCGCGGAACGAGGGCAGGCAGATGAATCAGGCTCCGTTCGCGGCCGAGCCCCGGCCCTTCCCAGSGCACGCCGAGCTCCTTCCCCCGTGCCTGCAGCGCTTCTGCCCCCTCTCACCAGCGGCAGATGTTGAGCACCTGCAGACAGGGAGATCTGTTCCCTTCTCCCCACCCTACAAAGGGCTGCGCTTCCTGCCCGCGGATGAAAGGGCCGCTGGCGTTTTACTAAGCTTCCTTCCCTTTCCAGCCTCTCAACTATCCCTCTTTTCCTTTCCCGTTTTAGTTCTCYTCGAAGGCTCCAGGCACCTGTGAAGCATCCAGGCACAGGCCTGAGCTCTGCGCCTCGTGGGCCGTTCAGGCCGTTCAGGCCGGTGGCGTTCCTATAAATCCCTTGATCCCACAGCAGCGCCCCCGGGGCTGGCCCGTTGGCTCCCGTTTGCCCCACGCCGACGGTGGCTGTGSCTTTGCCGCGTGTGTGTGCCGGGGGCAGTGCACGCCGAGGCGCTCACACATCAGCTGGCTTTAAGTGGCATTTTAAAGCATTTGTGTGCCTGCAGCGCCGGCTCGGTGACCCCAAAACCCCCGAGTCCCCCGAGAGCCGACACCGAGCAGCGCTGGATTTCATCGATGTTATTGAGCCGTGGCCTCAAGAAATGACCTTTATAAGAGTATTTTTCRATTACTGATGTGCAGCCCCCACCAAAGCGGGGTTCTGGGAGCTCCTTTTAAAGCACTGGTGAAAAATAACACAGGAGAACAAAGTTCCCACAGCAGCTCCCAGAGCAACCTGTACGTCTGACTCCTCCGTGGAGCCTGCATCCCTACCTGTGCACACGCTGGAAAACCCTGGATACAAGGTCCCACGGCTCCCAGCTTGTTGTTAAGGCAGAAATCAAGAGCAGGGATTTTTTTGGAGCGTGTTTTTGTAAGACCTGTGCCCCCCGCCCGTTCCGGCTGGCACTTCCAGAGGTGTGCCGGCTCTGGAGGCTGGAGCTGGCCCTCCGGCACAGAGCCAGCCCAGCGGGCTCACGGGTGGCTTGTGCAGAGCTGGCTTATGGCAGATTATTTTTAAAGCAAGCTGAGCTGCGAGGGTGACCTCGGTTCCGCGCTGGGACGCTCCAGGTCGGGCAGAAACAGCCGCGCTCCSCTCCGAGCATCCTTCCCGCTCCTTGGCAGGGCCCTTTCCGAGGGAGCCCGGCTGCCTGGGACACGGGAGCTGCCCTTTGCAGGGAGCAGCCCCCCGGCCGGCAGGGCTGGGATCCCAGGGAAGCGAGCTGTGTGCGGGCTGGAGCAGCGTGGGCTCGCACACGGCCGGCCCTGCCCCACAGCTCCCGCCCTGCCGGGCCCGAGGRGAGGGGGATCTCAGGCCAGTGTGGGAAATTGGGCATTTGGGGGAATTGGGGAGGCTCCACTCGCTGTGGGGAGATGTGGGGCTCGAGCAGGATGCAGGGGGTTTTGCAGGACCAAGCGTGTGGATGTCCCGCGTGGCCAAGGGTGTGGAGGTGGATGTGAGGTCTGTGGGATAAATCTGTCCCACTTAGGGGGATAAATCCTTCCCCTCYTCTTCCTCAGGGATTCACTACACTCTCTGAAGTCTGAAATGCTTTTGACTGCAGGTGCAGGCGGGGTCAGGGATTTGGGCAGGGGGTTGGAACACACATCCCTGCACCTCCCATTCCTCCCCTACACCTTCCCCTGCTCCTGTCCAACCACCCTCTCCCTGCCAGGCCACTGGAACAAAACCCTGCTAGCACCGAGCAATTCCTGCTAGAACAAATTGTTGCTGGCATTGTGGGTTATTTAAATCCACATATTATCTCTTCCTCTGTATTACATTAGCTTCCTCCCAAACCTTCGCCATCTGTTCCACCCTCGGTTATGAATGTGAGAAAACTGAACATGCTGCTCCACAGCTCCAGCACTTCCAAAGGATGATGTGCATCCTAATGGCTTTTCCATGAGCCTCTCCGCGCGGGCTGGGGCCCTTCCCCGGCGCCCAGGGCTCGCTGGGAATGGCCAGTAAGGTGTTAGTGGCTGTTTGTCCCCAGCGTTGTGGAGGGAGGTTTGTCGTGACAGCTCCGAGGAGGGAGCACATCTGAYGGGCTGGGTGGGGAGAGCCCCCAGGGCTGCTTGTGCCAGTGATGTCCCTGAAGTCGTGTGGCTCTYGGCGAGGAGAAACAGTGGTTTCACCCCTCCTTTGGGCCCTGTGTCTCCCAGGYTGTGTTGCCAAAGGTGCTGGAACATCTGCGAGTCCCACGGACTCCCCAGGGTCGGTGTCTGTGCAATTGCTGCTGCTGCCCTTCCCCTGGAGAGCCTGTCAGGCTCCTAATGCTGCATGTCCTGTCCCTAGCGCTTCCCAGGCATCCAGGCCAGCAGGTGAGGACAGCCTGGATGGCTCTGCCGTCCCTGGGCTGGCAGGATGCGTCCCGCGGAGCAGCCCAGCAGCAGCCCCCGTGCTCAGCTCCCCCTYGGTGCTGTGTGGGAGCTGTGCCCATGGATAGGCAGGCAGAGAGCTCAAGGAGGGGGATTCATCCACAGCCACAGCAGGGAAGCTGGGGCAGATCCATCCTTCCCACATCCCGGGCTGCTCCCTCCTYTCTCTCCGCCTTGGCTGTGCTGGCAGAGCTGGAGGAGCTGCTGGAGGAGCAGGGATGCTGCGGGTGTGGCAAATGTCACCACACCTCGCACACCACGCCGCCTCTCGCCCAAATTTTCAGCCTGACTGACAAATTCATTTCAGTTTCATGACCAGGCACCATCCTCTGCTCCCCTGACAGGGACGTTCAGCTCCTTTCTTCTGCCACAGCCTGAAATGTCACCTGCTGAGCGTGACAGGTTTTCCATTGCTCCTGTGTAGGTCTGGGCCATCCACCCTGGGACCCCTCCAGCCCAGCCCTGTGTTTGGCACCGACTCAAAATGGGGTGATTTGGGGTGGTGGTGGCTTCCCCACAGACCCCCACCACCTTTCCTAGCAGTGCCAACCCAACACGGACAACAAGCGAGGAAGCTTCTAATGGGAAATCCAGGAATCACCAAAACCCACAAAGAACCCGAAAAGCACCCAGCTCAGCCTTCTCCCGAGGAGGTTCAGCTCTGTCCAGGTTCTGGTGATGCCCAAGCTGACCTCAGACCCCCTCCCCCGCCACCACCACAGCGTCCAGGCAATTCATTACAGCCCTCAGCTCATTAGGGACGGTTAATGGCTCACCCTCCTTGACTTTAAGCCCATTAATTCTGTTCGTGGGGAACAGATCATTCCCTTCCACTTGGCAGCAGCTCTTAYGTGTCCGAAGATCGCTCTGTCTCCTCTCCTGAACACCTCCAGCCCTTCCCGGCAGCCACTTAATGCCCRAAGCGTCCCTATCTCCCCCAAAAAGAGGAGCCCAGGGCGGGATGTCTCACAAGGGGTTGTTCTCCGCACGCTCCTGGACCAGCACCGAGTTCTGTTGCCACAACCAAAGCCCAAGGGAGCATCGCCAATGCCGTGCCTGCTCCCGCAGCTTTTCCACCAAATTCCCAGCAACAATGGGTTTTTATTGCTGGCCCCGGGGCTGGGCTGCAGAACAAACCCCGGCCTGCCGCTCACCTCCTCCAGGGAAAATCCTGCTGTTCCCACCACGGTCTGCGGGGAACACCCCACACCAGCGTCCAGCAGGATGGGAGAGGGAGAGGGGAGGAGCGGGGATTCAAGGCACAAACCGRCCACGATTCCAACGTCCCGAATTTCCCTCCCGTCCCGCTCCGCTCAGCCCCACAAGAGCCCCAGMGCTCCCCACGCCATTCCTTTACTCACCGTACTGGATTTGAGCGCATCCCCACTGTCCTCTTCAGATTCTAGTGCAACAGGTAAAGATTTCTGTGGCGGGGAGAAGGTCAAGTCCCACCTTAGTAGCCGGGGCTCGGCTTTGTCCCCGAACCTCAGGTTTTCCAGTTTCTGCACCGTGGGCTCGGCGGAGGAAGCCGGCCTGAAATTCTCTTTGTTCTGGGACTTAGACCTCAGCCTCTGCACGCCGAAGCCCCGCTCTTCCCCGCGGTGCTCGTCGGCCGCGCTCCTGCAGCCTCCCCCTTTGCCGTAGTGTCTTTTTTGGGCGTGAATCTCTTGCATATAAGAATCCATCCTCATGAGGGGCTTCATCTCCATCTCGTAGTTGCTCATCTTCTCCTCGTCCAGCTCGAGCAGCTTGCCGCTCCCCGAGCCGTGGTTGTGGGACCTGTGGTGGGAAGTCCACGAAACCGCGCCCGGGGAATCTGTCCACCTCTCTCTGGGCTTGTGGTTGGAGGCCGAGTGTTTGTGCCCCCCGCTCCGAGCCCTGTAGTCTTCGGGGGGCGGCGCGGGGCCCAGCTGCCCGGCGCGCATCGCCGCGCCCCGCACGCCGCGCCCGCCGCCCGCCTTCTCCTCGCTCCAGCTGTTGGGGCGCAGGTAGTCCCCGCCGCGCCCCTCCAGCAACATCTGGATCTCGCCGCCCCTCTCTTCGTCCACCGAGAGCTGCCGGGAGAAGTGGGCGCCCTTGTTGCGGCACGAGGGCCCCAGGGGCGGCGTGGGGCAGGGGCTGGCGGGGAAGCTCTGCAGGGGGCTGTCGTCGGGGGTCAGGTCGGACGGCGTGGTGCCCTTGCGGTACAGCTCGGGGCTCTCCTGCTGCAGCGGGGTCCCGGTGGACAGCACCTCGATGTCGTCGCTCGAGTTCTGCCGCTTCGGCCGCTGGCATTCCAGCCCTTCGGGGGCGGCCGCGGAGAGCGGGGAGAGAGGGAGAGGGAAAGGCGGCAGGGTTATTTCCGGGCGGGTTTTTCGTGTCACAGAGCAGGGAGCGGGGGGATGGATGGTGGGGAACGGCGGGGTGGGAGCGGGACAGCGGTGTCCCGGCTGCTGGCACCGCTGGTGTGACCCCAAAGCTGCCCTGACCCCGGCACCCGCAGAGCTGCGGCTGGCACGGGAAKGGTTTTCCAGCCCCAGAGACGTGGGGAAGCCACTAACCGTGCAAAACTGCTGGGAAGCGGTTATGATTTTTTTTTGGGACCCGTCTGACCACATTTCCCACCAGTTCCCAGTCTGGAAGCACGACAGGGGAAATCTGCAATGTGGCTGCTGGCAGCCCATGGCTCACCCTTGTGTTTGAGTGTTCTGGGTGTCACTGGGATCACTCTGTGTGTGCTGGGTGTCACTGGGATCACTCTGTGTGTGCTGGGTGTCACTGGGATCACTCTGTGTGTTCTGGGTGTCACTGGGATCACTCTGTGTGTGCTGGGTGTCACTGGGATCACTCTGTGTGTGCTGGGTGTCACTGGGATCACCCCATGCCAACAGCTCTCACACTTCTCCCGCATGGGAACCCCCTCAGTTTCGTGGCTGAGAGGTGCAGGAGGGAAATCTCTCATTTTCATAGGGAGATGGACATATCTGGGCAGGCGAGCAAAAAAAACCCCACAAACCTTAAATCCAAGAGCTCTCCTGCCCCACACAGCCCAGGAGGACATGGCTATTTCCCTCCTTATCCCCCTGGATGTGATGGAGAGGACAGGGACGGTTGTGCCTCACATGCTGAGGCAGGAGCCTGAACACACCCCATCSTCCTTATCCCACTGGAGGCTCCTCCTCAGGCCCAGAGACTTCCCAGACAGTGTCTCCCYGGGGATGGGGACTTCCAGAGGGGCTGAGAGTCCTCTGCTGCTGGAGGAACACGTAACAAAAACCTCCAACTTGTTCATCACTGACGAAACACCGAATTATTTCAAGCGGGGTGCRAGCTAATCGTGGTTAATTCTCCTTTTCCCCTCTCCAGTTGTTCCCAGCTAAAGCCATGCTAAATTAGGTGAATAATTTGATAAATATATTAAGTGCCTAATGCCCCTGAAATACATCTAATTGCGATTGCTATGGCGAGACAAGAAATGAGTCTTGAAAAGGGAGAGCTCAATTTTTGTGCCGTCGTTTAAAAATAAACGCTCGGGAGCGCCTGCTCGGATCTCTCCACTTCTGCTGAGTAATTTTCCCTCTTGCAGCTTTTTGGGGAGCTGCTGGGATGTGCCTTCACCCCTGCCGGGGTTGGGATACACGCAGGGAATGCTGGAGTGTGGGGACGGAAGGGAGGGCAGGGGAGGGAAATAGTGAAAAAAACTGCTTGGAAATCCACCCGAGCAATTTGTGGGAAATGGTCTCCTAAAGACTCAAGGTTTTGGGACAATATTCATATAATTCAGCCTTCATTTTTTCCCTGTYTGTATGTGGGAAAATCTCCCAGGGATTTACCCAGGGCCCCTGAGCAATCCAGGTATTGGTGGGAAATTGTGAAGGAGAAAGGTGGAGCTCACCCCCTCCGTTTTCCTGCAGAGTAACTGTCTCTGGGATAAAATGCAAACTTTTTTGTGGCTGTTTTCCACTCATTCCTGGTCCAGCCACTCTCCAATGTCACAAATGGGAAGCTGAGGCACAGAGGGAATAAATGACTTCATATGAGAAAGCTGGAAAACCACCTGTCGGAACGGGCTCACCCGAGACTCGGGGTGTCCCTGTTTGTCTTGGCCTTTATCTTCCCCAATTCAGGGCTTTTGCCAGAATTCCAGGGACTTGCAAGCTTCCCACCAGCTCTGAGGCCCCCAAAGCTGATCTCCAGCCCCACAACCAGCCATAACCTTGCTACACCCACTGCTCCTGCACCTCCCCCGGTCCCCAGAGCCCCGCAAAGGGGCAGGAGATCCCAGTGATGCTCCGGCACACCCACACCAGGGAATTACTGAACCCCCACATCCTAAATCTTCCCCTCCCACCCCTGCAACGACCTGCAGGTCACTCTGCCTTTCCGTGGGTTAATTCCCGGAGGCTGGCAGCCCCTGGCCGGGATGGWGGTGCCGGGATACACCGCTGCCCCCGGAGCCCGCAGGGATGGGTGGAGGCGTTTCCTTGCGCGGGAGCTGCGCGGACGCACCGGTGCCGGCGTTCGGCACCCGAGGATGTGCAACAATTACCCTGAGCTAAAATTAGTCCCGGAGCACGTGGTGTTCCTGGAAGAACGGCTGCGAGAGCGCGAAGGAGGATGCGGAGCACCAGCTCTGGATTTCCAGCGGGATGGAGGCAGCCGAGCCCGGCCACGGMGCCTTCAAAGCCAAACCTGTGCCCCGAGCACCCGCATTTGGGATTTGGGAGCGGTGCCGAGCTCCTGCCTCGGGCACTGACACCGTGGGGGGCTCGGTTGTCCAGCAGCGCCCAACCCACGGGCTGATCCCGCTGCGTGCAGGAATTGGGATGAACAACCGTGATGGGACCTGGGAGATCCCCGCGGCTGATGGAAACCACGGGCCAGAGGCTGATGCAGGATACTAAGCAGGGATATTCTTGTTTTTTCCAGGAAAACACCTTTATCTTCCAGGAACAGGAGCTGCTGGAGCCTGCAGGCGCCCAGGGATGCCCAGGGCTGATGCTGAGGTGGGCACGGACCCCCCTGTGACGCTGGGAATGTCCCACAGCACCCACAAATCCCGGCACCCGCTGTGCGAGGTGGGTGGTGCCCGCACCCACCAGGAGCCAGGAGCACATCCAGCACCCAGGGTGCTGTGCAGGGAGCACATCCAGCACGTCATCCAGCACCCAGGCTGTGGGAGGCACCCAGCACCCACCACAGCCTGTGCCGGGGGCGGCACTGGGGACCTGCAGCACCCTGCAAGGGAGCACATCCAGCACCCACAATCCTGTGAAAGGAGCGCACATCCAGCACCCACAATCCTGAATGAGGGGCGCACATCCAGCACCCACAATCCTGTGGAAGGGGAGCACATCCAGCACCCACAATCCTGAACAAGGAGAGCACATCCAGCACCCACAGTGCTGTGCAAGAGGGGCACATCCAGCACCCATAATCCTGAATGA
>JACAXG010000036.1:4967151-4999358 GCA_018881555.1 Amblyornis subalaris | reverse complement strand
ACCCTGGATTCCCCGGAGCGCACGGAACGCTGCAGATTAATTGTTTGTAAAGCTCCCCGAGACGCTGGGAGGAGTGAAAAGCGGAATTATGGAGATCCATACGTTGCATAATAAAATCCATAAGTATTCCCAAATAAATGCCAGTAATCCAGTTAGTGCTCGCATGACTTTGTCACGTCCCAAATTCACCAGCTGGCTCCTTTCTCCACGCCTGCTGCTCGTGCCGTGCGCTAAATCTTAATTCCCGGTTAATTGCCTGGAGTTTGTTTCCCTGGAAAAGCGGGGTTTTTTCCGCCGTGACACGCGGASGGGGCCTGATCTCATCACTCTGCTCCTCCCGCCCTAAGTGCTGCCGTAAATCTTTTCCCAGACGGAGACGCCGTCCTGGAGAGCACGGCCAAAACAAGGCTGGGTCCTTCCCGAAAARACAGAATCGTGGGATGGCTGGGGTTGGAAGGGACCATAAAGATCATCCCGTTCCTGTGGGCTCATGATGGGATGGAGTGATGCAAGAGGATCTGTTTAATTCCTCCCACCTCGGAGCATCCCCAGCCTCCTCCTCCAGCTGGGATGAATCCAGCACCCTGGGACAGCGGAAGGTGTCCCTGCCCGTGGCAGGGGGTGGAATGGGATGAGCTTTAAGGCCCTTCCAAAACCAAACCATTCCATGATTCCAGGATTTTAGTGCACTCCGCTGTCCAAGCTGAACCGGGGGAGGGTGTTTAGGCAAAGACTGGGATTGGGAAGAGCCAGAGGGGACGCGGCCGGGATGGTTCACGGATTTGAGCCCCCGTTTGAGGTCAGGGCAGAGAGTTCCTGCTGGGACTGGCCTGGGATATTTCATTTATTARTTTTTTGCCAAGCTGACTCACTCTTCTCGGAGGATGAGCGGGCAAGTGGTCAAACTGGCAAGAGGAGCTGGCAGGAGGCAGGGAAGAATCCCAACCAACCAGATTCCCGGAAATCTTCACAGATCTCCTGTGATTTGGCCTGGAGCTGACAGGGGAAGGGATAATACTTGGGCCTGCTTCCTAATGCCAAGTTTATCAGCTCCAGCTAATCTATAAGAAGCTGGAATCAAGTGATCTGCAAGGAAGGACTTGGCTTTTTAGGAATTCCAACAGCGACTCCGCGCTGGCTTGGAGCGAGCAAGGAGTCGATCCAAGGGTTCTGCTGCAAACCCCATGCCGGGGGCGGGTTTAGCCCCAAAGGGGTGAACTCTCGGCAAAATCCTCAGGGATWCAGGAAGGAAGGAAGCAAAATGAAAACCAGGTGAGGCTCGAGAGGTGTTTCGGTTCCAGGAATGCTTTGGCAGGAGAACAAGTGGGACAAACGGCTTTAAAATCCGGCTGGAAATTAGGGCGAGTTTGCAGGACCCCAGCAACGWTTCCGAGCCCTAAATGTGACACCTGGAATTGCCAGGACGGCACCTGGAGCCACCAGGAACCTGGATCACTGTGGAKTCCTTCTCCATCCATTGTTTGAGGGATAGTGCAAAGGGCTAGCTGGATCCAGGTGAGGGATTTGCCACTCTTATTCCTACTTTTCCTGCGTTTTTGCATGGAAAACTCACTCCAGTAAAAAAAACAGGCAGCAGACTCTGAGCAAACTCGTGTTTGGGGTCAAAGGGAGCTCTGTGCTGAACRCAGGGGAAAATCCACATTATTGGGAATGTTAAAAAGCATCATAYGGGCAAGATTTCTGGGAAAGAAGGTCTTTCCTGGAATTCACATGGCAGCTCTGGCTGTTCTTTTCCAAGCAAACTTCCCCCTTCCCTGACGCCCCACTGGCTGAGGGATCCCCTGACAGCAAAGCATGAAATTCCTGCGTTATTGTTGGGAATATCTGCAGGGATGGAGACCCTCAGCCCTCCTCCATCCCACACCCGGAGCTCCCCAGGATTCCCAACTCCTCCACAGGAGCACTGTGAGATTGCAACAAGTCCCAAACCCTTTGCTCCACATAAAAGGACCCCGTGGCCCACATTTTCATGGAAAACCTGCAAACTGGCACATTCACTGACGGCTTCAGCGGGAATGGGGAGGATGGAGTTAACCTGGCGGTGAGCTCATCCCTAATGAAGAGCCTCGAGTTTTCCTAAGGGGCCCGGCTGGCTCCATCGGATTCACTTTGTCTCCAGGTCAATAYTTCATCAGGCAGCTTTGGGGTCGGGTTGTTTTGGTGGTGTTTTTGGTTTTTTTTTTTAAATGCATCTTTCTCTTCCTACAGGAGGGATGTTTTCTCTCCCTCCATTACGGAGCCTCATGCATTTTTCAAAGGGCGAAATCCAATTAAAACACACCCCAGCTGCAAGGAAATACTTCAGGAAACGTTCAGAGAGAGCATTTGCAGGGCATTTCAGACCCGCTCGTCCAAATCCCGGGGTCAGGAAAGCCTCGGGATGCGCCTYGTCCTGGGAAGGGATGGCTGGATGAGGTGAGGAAAAGGAGCTTTCCAGCCCAACCTCCCCGGGCTGGCACGAGCGCGAATCCCTGCGCTCTGTGGGCTCCGCGGGGGTTGTTTTCCAATCCCTCTGGCGCAGCGGGGAGCGGGATCCAGCCCTAATCGCATCCACCAGGGAACACGAAGCCAAACCCCCCCACCCCGGCGATCGATGCCGGTAACCGAACCCCAGCGCGCCGGGAGAGCGGGAACGCTGATGCCACCCCGTCCCAAGGATATCCCACGGGATGGGGAAGGAGAGGCCATCCCAGCTCCCGGCCCCGCCCGCGCGGGATCGATCCCCGCGGGAGCGCCGGGAGGCTCCGGGCAGCCTCTCCCGCCGGGAGGGGAGGCTTGGCTGCTCTCCGCGCTCTCCTGGATGGGACAAATCGGGAGTGAATTATTAATAACCACTGCAGACTGTCTGCTCTCCACCTCTGCGGGAGCCCGGCTGATTTAGGGCACAGCTGCAGTGCCCATCCCGCCTCCCTTCCCATTCCACGGGCACCGCATCCCGCATCCCGCGCCTCTCCGGAGGGCGCGGTGGGCACAGCCCGGGGCCGGGCTCTGTCTAGACAGCGCCCGGAGGGAACGGGGAGATGGCAGCGATTAACAACGCGCTTGTTATTTTCCCCATCCGGCGTTTATCGCCCCGATAAAAGCCGCTCTTCATTCCGGCTCGGCTCTTCCCACTGCTCTCCCGGCTCGGTTGTTATTGCAGCAGGCTCGCCTGGAGTGATTTGTGGAGGCAGGAACACAGCGCTGGGCCTCGGGGGGTGGAATATTAGACACACCAATTAGCTCGCTGTGGATAAATTCCCATTTACCTGCTTAGCGCAGGCAGATTTCCYTGCCCGCTCCCTCCGTCTGCTTTTCCCTCCATCCCCCTCTCCTCGGCTGGAATTCTTAATCAAAGGGAAAAAAGCTGCTTAATGTGACCTCTGCCAYGGCGCGATGCAGCCCCAAACGGCTGCTCCCAGCAAGGAGAGAGCCGGGCTTCCCAAACCCCGCCGCCGGAATTCCCAGCTCCGCAGGGAGGGTTTGGGATAGCTCCCATCAGTGGGACAGCACGAGGGAAGGGTTGGGAGAGGCTGGGATGGCACGGTCCGAAAAAAATGGCTCTGGAAGTCACGTTTCAAGAGAATTAAAGGGAAAAAAAACCCTCAGACCCTTCGAGGGAAAAAAATCCCTCGATGTGTTCGTTGCTGCCCAAAAAAAAGCAAATTACAGAGAAGCACGGAAAATGTTGTGGTCAAAACCCCCAAAATCCAAGTTTTCCCTGTGGTTTTACACCGGGAACTGTCACGTCACGGGGGGAAACCATTCCCAAGCCAGCTGGGAGAGCTTGTGGAGAGCAGGTGCCTGTGGCCCAGCTGGGACATGGAATGCACGAGGTCTCCCAAATTCATGGAAGCGGGGCTGGAGCCAGTTCCCATTCAGCTCATTGCTCCAGGCACCTGTGCCAGATCCTTCCCTACCTTTATATTTTTGGAGCCTACAAATGGAGAGCGAATTCACCAAGGCATCTTTTGCCATTTTACACTGAAATTCCACTTTTTAATCCGACTAAGGCGGGGGGGGGGAAGTCTCCCAGGCTGTGTCCTTGTGTCCAGTGCCTCGACAAAAGGAATTTTGCTGGAGAACTGAATTCACGACAGGGAAAGGTGCAACGTCTCGTTGGCCTGGGGGACAGGGATGGGTCATGTCCCCAAAATTCTGGGAGAAACAGCTTAAACCACATCCCTGAGCTGTGTCCTTCCCAGGGGAGAAGGACGAGAGCATCAAAGGGCTGTAGTGCCTCCATCCCCTCCAGCTCACCTCATTCCCAACATCCCAAATAGCTGCTCGGATTTCCTTATTTTATCCCTAGTTTTGCTAAAYGAAAAAAATGCCAAGAAAATCCAACTCCATCGACTTTAAAAGGCCGGGCCAGGTGGAGCTGGTACCCAGAGGCACATCTGCCAGCGCCAGCCAGGATGCTCCCGGCATTTCTCTGGCTAAGGAACACACGGAATGAGCAATGCCAGGCAGATTCCCGCGTTTCCCTCCCGGTGGCTTCCCCTTCCTTTYAACTTTGTGCCCCCCAGCAAGGACAAAGCTGATGGGCTTTGCAGGGAGRCGATGCCCAGGCTGCCCTGGGATGTCGTTGACAGCTGGCAGGATAATCAACATCTGGAGAGGGAGCCTCCTCGCCGGCCATCTGCCGCTTGGAATGCAGCTCCGGAGGAGGCAGGTGAGCGGCACGGCCGGGCAGTACCCGCCCATCCCGCTGCAAAACACTGGGATTTGCCTTGGGAAAGGGTGGCTTGGAGTCCCCCGAGCGGCTGAGGTTTGAATCTCTCCAGACCTGTCGCTTTGCCCCTCGATGGGGCAGGTGCTGGGACAGGGAGTCGCTCCCGGGATGCAGCTCCGGGCAGTGCCCTCTCCCGAATCAGAGGTGGAGGGAAGAGCAAACTGCAGCTCCAGGGATGGATTTTCCCCTTTTCTTACAAACTCGGGAAGGCAGGAGGTAATTGCAGTGCTCTGAGCATCGTTATCTTCTGGAAAGGGATGCAAAACCTGTGGGAACGCACTCGGAGCAAGATTCGGGAAGAGCTGGCGACAAGGAAGGGAAAGGAGTGAGCAGGGAGGATGTTGCTGCTTTCCAGCTGTGGTGCTTTGGATAGGGCAGGTTTCCATGATTTTACAGGATAATTGCCATGTACAGGATGGAAAATGTACACAGTGGGAAGGGGAAAGAATCCCCCTCCCCATCCCTGCCAGCCCTCCCATCCCAAAGGCACGGCAAACATTCCTCTAACCCCGGGGCACAACCAGCCCATCCCAAGCGATCCTGCCAYTTCCAGGCGGGAGGCAAAACAGGTTGGAAGAAATCCCTGACAACCCTTGGAAAAACAAACCCAACCAAATAAATAAAAGCAATAAAAACCCAAGGAAAAGCAAGCCAAGGAACAAAATCTCCCAGGAAGCCGAGCAGCGGCGCTGGATCATCCGCACACTGCAGCTCTCTCCGGGCTGGATTAGAGCAGGAATGGGAGAGTGGAAAAGCCCTCCACGGATGCCGCAGTCGGGAGGAGGTTTGGGAATGCACAGACCGAGTCCAGCTCCCGGAACAGCYGGAACTCAGCCTGCCTGGGCACGGGGGGGGCTGGCTTTGGCTGGACACGCTGCCCRCTGGGATGATCCCGCATCCCGGCTGCTGTCCCCGGGCAGGGCCGGCTCCAAAGGTGGCACCGGTGGGATCCTCGCGAGCCCAGAGCTGCTCCTCAGGCCAGGGGAATGCCAGGGATCAGGGGAAGGCTTGACAGGTGGCCTGGTGGGATATTATCCATSTGCATGGATTTACGGAGGAGAGGAGGGTGGAGACACGGACACAGCACGCCTGTGGCGGGGGGGCTGGAATGGAGCTTTAGGTGAGCTTTAAGGTCCTTTCCAAACCATTCTGTGATTCCATGATTGCCCCCAGGCCAGCCACAAATCTGGAACAACCTTTTTGGGATGGATGGATGGATGGATGGATGGATGGATGGATGGATGGATGGATGGATGGAGGCTGCCAGGAAACGCCTGGCTCAGGGTGGCCACTGGGCACTTCCTCCTGCCCCAGTGTCAAAAGGTGGAGGATCCAGTGGATCATCAGCATCCCATCCTGGCCTCCATCACCAGGAGGCTCCCAAAACATCCCATTCCTCCTTGCTGGGCTGATGCCACCACGGGATGGAGACAGGGCTGGAAACCTCGATTCCAGAGGTCCCGAAGGCAGCACAGGGAGAGCAACTCCACCAGGCCCCRGGCAAAGGGAGCTGAGGGAGCCTCTGCTCGGCCTCCAGGGAATCCCTCCAATCCCTCGAGGAGCCACCAGCACCCCCYAGCCCCTTGGGAATCATTAGAGGCTTTTTTTCCTACAGCCAAGGGAAAAGGGCTCAGGATAAGAGAATTTGGGGGAATTCAGGTAAAAAACTCCAGGGGAGGGAGGTGCTGACAAAACCAAAGCTGRTCTGGCTGTTGAATTTCAGTTTCATTTGGATGCCTAAAAAGAAGGAATTAAACCAAATTCCAAAGGAAACCACACCAGGACCACCAGGAAAAGCCTTTTTTCCTTTCCTGACCCTTCACCCCTTTTGGATTTTGGCTGAAACCCTTTGGCAGCATCTCAGGTTTTGGTCACCTCAAGCAAAACAGACTTTTGGCAACTGAACTTTCCAGGCAATTTTTTCTTTTCCCTGCTGTTGGAGGCACAAAAGTCCGAAAGAGGTGGTGGAACGTTGAGCTCCTGGCCCTCCTTTTCCCTGGTGCTCCAAAGGATGGAAAGCTGTTGTTTTGATCACCAGGATGCTTGGAAAGGGAATACACCCCTGATTTTCTCCGTGGAGCTGGGAGGAGGATGATTCTCTGCCTGGAGGAGATGGTGCTGTGCAGGATGATCCCTGTGGGTCCCTTCAGCTCAGCTRGTTCTGGGATTCTGGGATTGTGGGATTGTGGGATTCCTGCTGCCTTCAGCCTCACCAGGATGGACCTGGTGGGGACTGGGAAGTTTTCCCTGCTCTAAGGGACATCCAGCCCCAAAGCGGTTGGACACAGCCACGTGTGGGACACGGCAGCACCACCCCCACCCCCCACTACCCCGTCCAGTCCCRCATCTGCTCACCAGCAACCCCCAGGAGCGGTGGGAAAACGCGAACAATGAGGGTTTTGTGGAATTTCTTGCCATTTCCCAAACGTCACCATTTTCTTGGGGCACAAATCGCCCGATCCCCTCACCCTCTGCAGCCCCCATGACTGKGGGGGGGGTGTAAAAATAATAACTCCTCCCCGTTGCCACAGCAACGAGCATCTCCTGCCCGCCCCAAACTTCAGAGCCCAGCCAGGACGAGCCTCTTCCCTCATCCCAGATCCCCGCAAGGGTTTCTCCTCCATTTCTTAGAGCCCCAAAGTCAGCCGCACCCCCAAATATCCCATTTCCCGTGAGGCCGTCCCCGGGCTGCCGGATCCCTGCTCAGCCCCGCCGCACCCTCAGCCGGCGGGTGCCGCTCATCCCGAGCATCCTGCGGGTGCCGCTCATCCCGAGCATCCTGCGGGTGCCGCTCATCCCGAGCATCCTGCGGGTGCCGCTCANGAGCATCCTGCGGGTGCCGCTCATCCCGAGCATCCTGCGGGTGCCGTTCATCCCGAGCATCCTGCGGGTGCCGCTCATCCCGAGCATCCTGCGGGCTGCCCCGGCTGGGATGCTGCCCCTGGGGACCCGCGGGGTGCCCTGCCTGGTCCCCAAAGCCCGAGTGCCCCGAGGTCAGCAGGTCCGAGCTGCCTCCGAGGCAAAGCCCGAGAAAATTTCCATTTAAGCAGCCAAGAGCACGACAGGGGAAGGGAGTGGGAGCCCGGCCCTGCCGGGAGGGGATCTGGGATTTTAATTATTGCCGCTTCACCTCCGTGCTGCGGGGATGAGAGACACATCCYACAGGGAACAGCCGGGAACGGGGCGGGGGCTCAGCCCCCATCGGCCTTTGTCTCGCTCAGGAGCTGGAGGGCTCCTGGCGCCTGCCCCGCCCCTCTCCCCTTGGAAAAGTGCCTTGTCCCTGGGTGTCACCTCTGCCACCACTTCCCTGGAGGGTTCTGGGAAGGTCTGCCCCGCCTGATCAGGGATGTTCTGATGCTGGCTGGGGACCAGCTGCCSTCCTGCCAGTGGGGTGGCTGTGGGACGGCCACCGTGCCCAGCTTTGAGCCCACGAACCCATTTCTTTTCCATAAGGGAATATGATCCCGAGGAACTGCTCACGGAGGGCAGCGTCACGGAGCCACCCCAGCTCACAAGGATCCTTCCTGGCGGGGTGTCCACCGCCCCTGAGGCCAAACTGGGAAAGCCAACAGCCCACAACTATCGTGCCGTGACCCTGGAGGGTGACACGCAGGGAGGGGATGAGGTGGATTTGGGATGTGGTGGCAGCGAGGCTCTGCTGTCCCGGTTGGAAGCAACAGCAGCCAAGGGAAGCTGCCCGCCCTGGAAAAGGGGGRTTGGAGATGGGCTAGAATGGAAAAGTAGGTCCCACAGGATGCTGGGCTGAGCACCGGGCACGGCCASGTCACTGCCACTCTGGGATTGTAGGGTGCTCAGCACCCTGGGGAATTGGGACTTTCTTAGTCACAACTCCGGAGGGATAATCAGTCGGATCCATGGGTTAAATCCCCCTGGGATTTTCAAGGGGGGAAATTTGCTTAGCAGGGTCTACGATCAAATCCTTTAATTTCCTGGATTAGGAAGTCAGGACAGCTTGTCATTTGTCCTGTGGGGAGGAGGTGACAGAAGCCTCAWGGCTTGGGGCTTTTCAAGCCAACTACAAGAGCACGGAGGGTCTGGGATACCCCAGCCCCATTCCCTGTGCTCCCCCCAGCATCCCAACCTCTGGGGAAGGAAAACCAGCAAGGAAAATACTCAGTATTCTGGCTCAGCTCTGCGTTTTCCTCTTGGTTGTGCTCCTGATATTGCTTTTGCCTCTCCCCAGAGAGGGAGGGGATTGGGGAGGGACAAGGATGGAGGTGTTGGGGCTGTTGCTGAAGGGAAGAGRGTGGGGAGGGGGGGCTGGGGTGGGAGCAGGAACACAAGCCAGGAAACCCAAAAAGGGATTTGGGAGAGGAACAAAGCACGGAGGCCTCCCTTGTGAGACGGGAAAGCAACAGAGAGACCTCAAACCTTCCCCTTGGCTCTTCTCCACCAGCAAAGCTTTGGGATGCAGCATCCCTGGACACGSCAGGGAAGGGCTGAGATGCCGCAGGCAGCATTCCCCCTCCCAGCCTTAGGGCCTGGCTGTGGGATTGCGTGTTCCCAGCAGCTTCCCTGCATCCCTGGGAGGGCGAGGATGAGGATGGAGAGGGGAGGGGGCTGCGAGGGGAAGGATCTCTCCTTCCCTGCCCAAGATCCCTGGGAAGAGCAACGCTGCAGTTTCCGCTGGTTGAGTAGGAAAAGCAGCAGAAAGGAAAAGCAGGGGCTGGGTTTGTGGTGTTTTTGCTGTTGGCTTTTCCTTTTTTTCTCCAACTGATGAAGGACTGCTCCACCCAAAAGCACGAGGAGGAGGCTTCATCTCTGCGCAGGCAGGAGGTTCCCGGGGGATCGATCGGGGCTCCGGGGGCTGAACCCATCCCGCTCCACCTCCCGGGAAGGGCTGGCCCAGCGGGAGAGCAGTGCCGCCCGCTAAGCCGGTAAAAGGCTTGGATTAAACTCCAGGCAGATGATCCGGGCTGCGATGGGCTGCGGTGCGATGCCAGGGAGGAGGAGGAGGAGGAGAAAGAGGAGGAGGAGGGGGAGAAGGAGAAGGAGGAGGAGAAGGAGGAGGAGGCAGCCTCCCCTTCCCCCCCGCGCTGCCCCTCGCCTCCTGCCCAGCTCTCCGGGGCAGCCCCTTCCCAGGGAAGCGGTGCCTGCCAGGAGTGAATCACCTCCCCTCCTCCCCGCCTCGCTGCCAGCCAGTGCCATCCATCCCTGCCCGCTTCCATCTGCTGTCCCTGCACCACAGACCGCGGAGCAGGCGCGGGCACGGCGCGCCCCGGCCCCGCTCTCCATTCCTGCTCTGCCATCCCCGCTCTGCCATCCCGGCTCTGCCATCCTGGCTCTGCCATCCCCTCTCTGCCATCCTGGCTCTGCCATCCCGCCTCTGCCATCCCCTCTCTGCCATCCTGGCTCTGCCATCCCGCCTCTGCCATCCNCTCTGCCATCCTGGCTCTGCCATCCCGCCTCTGCCATCCCCTCTCTGCCATCCTGGCTCTGCCATCCCGCCTCTGCCATCCCCTCTCTGCCATCCCCGCTCTGCCATCTCGGCTCTGCCATCCTGGCTCTGCCATTCCCGCTCTGCCATCCCGCCTCTCCCATCCCCTCTCTGCCATCCCCTCTCTGCCATCCCGGCTCTGCCATCCCCTCTCTGCCATTCCAGCCCTCCCATCCCGGCTGTTCCTCTTCCTCCTGCATCCCAAATCCCGTCTCCTGCTTCTCTCGCCCATCCCTTCCAGCTGCCCCGACGCAGCCCGCATGGATTTCCGAGATCTCTGGCAAGCACGAGGAGCCGGACAGAGCCAGCTGGGATAATGCTGAATCCAGCGGGTTGGGAATCTCTGCCCTGCCTGGGTCGTTTCAGCACGACCTAGCGAAGTCGGGAATGGTTGTAGGAATGTTTGTCACACACCTGGGCCGTGGATATGGGGTTTTTGGGGTCATATTTAGCTCAGCGGAGAGGGAAGGTGGTGGGAATTGCCGATCAATGGGATCGGTGGTGGTGGGTGAAGGATGGGAGGGCAACGAAAACCAAAACCCCGCTGAGCTGCTCTCCCAGGAGATACAAAGACCCTGCTGAGGTTTTCCCAGCTGGATTACCTTGTAAGGCACCATTCCTATGAAAAGCACTCAATTTCCCAGCCTGTCCATGCCTGTGGACGGACGGTGGGGTGGCAGCTGGGGACACACCGAGCTGGCCCCGCACGAGCACAGAGGCTGCTCCTGACTTCTGACACGGCCACAAAAGGGCTTAAGGCTGCAAATCCTGTCTGAGCAGGAAGTTATTAAACTCCGGCATTGCAGGAGCACGTAAACAGTCACGGTGCCGACACCACATCCCGCGGGAGCCGGCCGCGGCTGAGGATGCAGCACCCCGGGATGGCAGCCGGGAGCCGCTGATCCCCGGGCGGCCCGGGCTGGAGGTGGAATTGTGCCCGTCGTGAGTCAGAGGTGCCCTTGTCACCCCGGCTGACAGGGACACAGCGCCGGGAGGGAGAACAGCCGATCCCGATCTTATCCCCTGACCCCCGGCAGCGTGCAGGAGCCTGGCATGGGCGGGAGCAGGGAGGGAGGTGGCAGGGAAGGAGCTGGAAGGAGGGAATGCTCACGTCCATCAGCGGCAGAGCCTGTTGGAGGCTGCCAGCCGCGGGCTTTGCTCCTCTTGGGTTGCACAGGGAGTGTTTGGGGGAGAGAGGGCTGGGGGGAACAAGGAACTGGTGCTGTAAGGAGAATCTCCTCCTGCCCCAGCTGCTCTCAGCCTTTGAGCCACCTCCAGCCACCCCCTCGGTGTTTTCCTCCCTGTCTCTTTGCAGCCCTCACGGTAAGGATGGAGAGGCCGGGAAGGGACGGAGGGAAGTGCCCACCCTGCACCAGGCGGGTACGGGGTGATGCCTTCAGTGACCYCATCAGTGACCCCACCAGTCCCCAGCTCGTGGGCTGAGGTGACTCCTGCAAATCCCAGCTGGCTGGCAGAGAACAGCCAGCACTTTTCCATGGGACCACAAGCAGAGGAACCYCCCTGGATGCAGAGCTGCCCGGAGAGGGGCTGCTGGGAGACCCCGACCCACCTGAGCATCAGCTCAGCCCCATCCCTGCAGCCAGTTCAGCTCTGACCCATCCTGCTTTGGTCACCCCTGCTGTCCTGACCCGAGCAAGGGGACACGCAACCCTTCAGGGGCCCTTAACCCCCACTCTCCTCCTCCTCCTCCTCCCTCTCCCTCCGCGGCAGGAGCCCCTGGGGCAGCGCGGGGCGGGATGAGGGTGGCACTAATGCGGGGGCCCGCAGCCAGAGCCCCCGGGCAGGGGGGGAGCGGCAGGAACCCGCAATGAAAGGCAGCCCAGCACAATGGCAGAGCCGCGGGCCGGGGCGGGCAGAGCATTAAGCAGCATTCCCGGGGCCGGGGAGCGCCGGTGGGGACATTACCGCGGCTCGGAGCGTGCGGCAGCGGAGCTGCAGCGGGCTCTGCTTTTCTCTGGGTTTCGCCCGGGCTGCCTTTCCATTTGTCTCGAGAAAATACCTGTTTGGCCCCAAGAGCCTCCCGCACTCTGCYGCTCGGCTCCCGGGGGCTTTGCCCGCCTCCCCGCTCCCCTCGGACGTCACACGCGGCCGGCGCTTCGCCCGCGCTGCTGCGTCCTGGGGGAGCATCCAGGCCGGCTCCAAACATTCCCCTTCACCCCTCCTGGCTGCCAGCTTGTCTTTGTTTCCTTCCTTTTCCTGTTTTCCCCCCGTTTCCCTCTCTGAAGTTGAGTGACGCCGTGCTAATTTGCGGCCCAGCTCCTCCTGAGACTGTGGAGCTTTAATTATATTTTTCTCCTGGCTGGTGAAAGGCTGGGCTATAATTGCACCGGGAGGAGCATTACTTAGGACTAACCTGGGAGCAGCGTTCCCTCGGGGTGCCAGGGCCCTGGCTGCTCCCGGGAATTCTTATTTAAGGTGCTGCACAACAGACCCCCAGGAAGCTCGTCCTGGAGAGGAGCAGAGTGTTTGCCACGTGCCCATCCCTGGGACTCATCCCCAGCACTCCTCTCATCACCAGCCCAGCCACTAATTACAAAACCTTGAACTGTGGTAGCAGGAGGAAACCCTGGAGAGATTTAGGGTTTGTCTGCTTTGCATTATAACTTCCATCATCCGTCCCGGAGAGCTGGAATTGTTCCTGAGCTCCCCCCTGACATTCCATGTGCATCCATCCCCCACAGCAGGTGGCTGTGCCAAAAACCAAGGGGTGGGAAGAGCTTTCTGACCACCTTTGTTGCCTGGGTATTATATTTTTGTAGATCTTGACACACCAGTGCCTACAGATAATTTGCCTGAGGTGTCAATTAGCACTAATGAGGTGGGAGTTGGGGTGTCCAGTGCATCCTTCATCCTTCCAGGGCGGCAGCAGAAGGAGGAGTGGATATGAGAGGGCATGAAGGACCCCAGAGCGCTTAGAGGACACCCTGCACCTTCAGGGTGAAAGAAGGTTCCCTCCTTGGCTACCTCTGAAAACTGATCATGGAATCATGGAATGGTTTGGGTTGGAAGGATCTTAAAGCTCATCCTGTTCCACTCCTGCCATGGGCAGGGACACCTTCCCAATCCCCGGGTTGCTCCAACCTTGCTCCTGGCCTTGGACACTTCCAGGGATGGGCCAGCTGATATGAACAGGAGTTTCTCAGCCCTCATTCCGATCCCTCCTCCCCCTTTCACATCACCTGAACAATTCCAGCGAATGGGAACCATCAGAGGGAGTAAAGTGTTCTCCCCTTTTAACTGCCTCAAAGGAAACTTAGGAAAATCACCTCTCGACCCTAAAAGCTGTCCCTTAAASGAGCAGATATCGCTGTGCCCTGCTCAGACCCAACCAGCTTCAGGTTTGTGTGCAGCACTCCGTGCTTTGAGCCTGCTTTGCTCGGGAGATGGGGCTCGCTCCCGAGATTGTGCTGTTTATATCTCTGTGTGCCATCACTCCCACACTAATAACTCCTGAACGTGTTGGCCAATTCCAACCAGATCTGACAGAGCGGCAGAGTTTTCAAAAATACTGGATCCTTACAAATTTAATGAAATCCGTGGGTGGGCACATATTTTTCCCCCACCGAGGGAAAGGCTGCAGAGTGAACTCAGGATTATTCGACAGAAAGGAATACACACACACACACATGCACAGGCACACCAGGGCTGGGTAAAACCCCCCAGGTGTTGGGAAGTTGGAGTTTTTGTTGGCATTWGAGGGGGGATATTGCACCCCTGAGCCCCAGGAATCTCCCCCAGTTCTGTTTTTGTGGCATTCGGACGATGCAGTTTGGTGTGGGCACTGCAGGGGAGGACTCCTTCATTAGGAAGCTTTAAAATTAATCAGACTAATTATAAGAAAGCCTTTCCAGCTGGATCTAGGTATGGAAAACCTTGCTCTGCTCTGGTTCTGCAGGCACAGGGAGTGGCTCTGCCAAAACCCTCCCAAGGGGGGAGAGCTCAAGCAGGGTCGGAGGTTTCAGACAAAGTGGTTGGAGGTGAGAGAGCAGAGATTTACATGGGATATTGGGAAGGAATCCTTCCCTGGGAGGGTGGGGAGGCCGTGGCACAGGTTGCCCAGAGAAGCTGCCCCATCCCTGGAAGTGTCCAAGGCCAGGTTGGAGCACCCTGGGATAGAGGAAGGTGTCCCTGCCCASGGCAGGAGTGGAATTGGATGAGCTTTAAGGTCCCTTCTAACCCAAATCATAAAATCATAGAATCCCAGACTGCTTTGGGTTTGGGTTTTGGGTTCCACAATCCCAGGTTGCTCCAAGCCTCATCCAGCCTGGCCTTGGACACTTCCAGGGATGAGCCTGTCCCTGGACCCACCTAATCCCACCTGCCCTGTGTATCCAGCAAAGCCTGAATCCCACGGTCCTGCCTGGCTGAAGTCGGATCCTTTGGCTCTTTGTCGATGGATTTGGGGCTCAGCAGGAGCCRTTAGCACAGGCACAAACATTCCAGGCTGGTGTCCCCACGCTGGGGTGGGACTGTCCCTGCTGGGCTGTGCAGGGGATCAATAAAGGCCTTTTCCAACCCACACTGCCCTCCTGCACCCGAGGCCATGGCTGGGCCACGGAGAGAGCCAAGCCCTGCATTCCCAGTGCTTGCTCCCTTCCACGTGTGTCCAGCCAGGACCCAGGGATGCAGGATGGAGGAGCTGGGTTGCTCGTGGAACATTTTCTGGCAGGACCAGRGTGGGTGTCTGTCTCAGGGCACTCCCAGCCATTTATTTCTTTGCATCTTTGCTGGTGACTGAAGAGGTCCTCTGGGCAGATCCCAAATCCCACAGCTTCTCTCCTCCTCCATGCACACACATGGAGCACAGGCTGCATCCTCCCTCCAGCTCTCCATCCTTCCTCCATCCTCCACCCTCCATCCTCCCTGCTGCTCTCCAGCAGAGCTCAGGACCCCCCAGTCAGTGCAGGGGAGGGAGATATTCACACCTGGCATTCCTGACTTGATTTTTTTTCCCTTTTCTCCCATAATTAGAGGTGGAATATTATGTACCAAGAGCTCATTAAGCATTTCCAAGGTGGGGGGGTCATATCTCTTGCAATCCCACTGCTCCTGGATCATTGCCCCTTAGGGATGGAGGATGCTCAGGTTCTCAGGCCTGGCATCCCATGGCAGACTCGAGCTCCACGTTTCCAGGATTCATCCCCCAGCACGCCGAAGCTCCACATTTCCAGGATTCAAGTCTTTCGAGGCATTCCCCTCCCCAGATCACAGGGAAAGATCTGGTCTTTCCACTGCTCTGCAGTCTGTTTCCTACCTGGCATTCTAGTGGGATTTTTAATTTTTTTCCGACCAGCAGCTCGGAAACATCATCAAGCCCAAATGTGCTCCCAGAGCAGGCCCGGGAGGCTCATTCATATTGCAGATAAGCCCTTGGCAGACGAGCTGATAAAGATTTCGAGTGTGACTCCGCATACAAATATTCCAGACCCAACAATGAATCCAGCACAGGAGGCTGAGGAGGTACCTGGGTTTTTCCCCTAACCCCAGCCCTTTTTCCCTGGCTGCTAAATATAGCTCTAGCTCRGGAAACAGAAAGGAATGACATGCTCTAATAAACCATCCCAAAATGTGATACAAAGAGCCCTGAATTCTCCAGGGGAGCTTTTYCTCCTCGGCTCACTGCTGGTCTGGGAGCTTCCTGCAAGCCCAGGAGCTCCAGGTGCCTTTTGGGAGGCAGCTACAGAGTGCTTGAGCTGGTCCTGCTGCGAGCTGGGACCTTATTTCAACCTAAATTAGGCAGGACTCGTTTTTTCTTTCCTTCCTTCCGGTTTTCAGCCGGATCAGATGCCAGCTCTGGATCACTGAGCAGTTCCGTGCTGGCTGCAGTCTGCACAGGGAGAAGGGGGATTATTGGTCACCCAGATCTGCTGTTTTCCAGCAGAGCCTCAAGCAGGGCAAACCCTCTGCAGGCATCACCTGCAGCCACCTATCTGACTGGTTTTCCACTCAAAATCCCTTTTGGGAATRGAAATATCTGGGAGTCTTCCCAGCACAGGCCAGCCCTGGGATGGTTCCTTTTGGCTCTAAGTCAGGCAGAGGACATGGGCAAACAGCATCTCAGGAGCTCTTCTGCTAAGGGTGCCATCCTGCTTATCCAAGAGGATAGGGAAAAACAGGATAAATAACCCAGTATTCCCTAAGTGACAGCTCTCAGCCTGTGAGAGCCACCACCATGGTGCCACCACTCCCTGCCCAGGCTGCAGGGGGGTGGTGACCCTGCTCCAGTGACCCTGCGTGGCCTCGCCGCCTTGTTTGGGAAGGCTGTGCATCCCCAGCCCACTGGGAATTACCAGATGGACAACTGGGCTTGGATCCACCTCGTTTTGAAGAGCACCCCGGGGCTCGGGCAAACCCACGGACGCCGCTCCTGCTGTGGGGTCCAGGCAGCACCACCCCGCAGGTGCCCACCGCGAGTGGCTCTCCTCCAGCGGCATCCCTACCACAACCAGAACACCGATCCCATTCACCCCATCCAGGTCACCGGGATGGGATCCCRGCTGCCATTCCACGGCGGGACGGGCGGGACCCCCCTTACCTGGACGCCGCGATCTCCGCCTTCTGCTTGGCGATGGTGGCCGCCCTCTCGGCCGCCTCCACGGCCCGATCCACCTTCTCCCGGATCTTGCTGGCGCGCAGCGGGATCAGGTTCTTCCTCTTGCCGCTGACCAGGATGTTCTGCTTGTACTTGCCCTCCTCCTTGGTGCCGTCGGGGAAGGTCATGCAGCCGTAGCCGTGGCGCTTGTTGTTGGCCCACTCGCCCTCRTACTTGAGCCCGTCCGAGCGCTGGCTCACGCCCGAGCCCGAGCGCTTGTCGTTCTTCCACTCGCCCACGTAGATCTCGGTGGTGGTGGCGTCGATGTCGTCCTCGATGACCGACAGCTCGGCCTCGCCCTCGCCCAGGCTGATGGTGGAGTTGATGTCGCTGGCGGTGGAGCTGACCGTGCTCATGCCGGCCTCGCTGCGGAACGAGCTCTGCTTGCTGCGCTGGCTGGCCAGGGAGCTCTTGGACTCGGACTTGCGGAGCTTGAGCCCGCTGAGCAGCGAGCGGCGGAAGATGCCCTTCTTCTTGCTCTTGAGGATCTCGGCGTCGCTGTGCGCCATGAGCACGAAGCCGCCGCGGGACACGGCCGGGCTGCCGGCCACGGCGGGCGAGGCGTCGGGGTGCAGCGCCGTGCCGTTGGTGTGCTCGCTGCGCAGGGAGTTGATGGACGTCCTCAGGGGCGAGCGGATGACCGCGGCCATGCCGTACGGAACGCTCTGCCGGACGCCGTAACCCTGGCGCATGCCCCCGACCCACTGGCCCTGGTATGTCCCTGCGGAGAGAAGAAGCAAAGAGGGGGGTCGTGGGCTGTGGGTCGCTAACAGCCCTTCACAGCCCCGGGATCCCATTCCCATCTCCGTGACGAGGATTGCAATGTCTCCTCGCGCGGGAACAATTGGGTGGGTTTCCGGCTTGCGCTCCAGCTGCAGCGCGGGAATATYAGAAACCAGCCCAGGCGTCGAGGAACTGCCCCTTGGATCAATCCCTAAGCTGGAAGGGAAGGGAGCAGGGACATGGGCTGGGGGAGCCGCTGGCACTGATGGTATCTCACAGTGGATGGGTGGTGGATAACAATACATTTATTTATACACGCGCTGCCTTCATCCGGCGTGCTGAGGAAGGAAGCGGCTCCATAGGAATAAAGGCCTCATGGGGAGAGATCCATTTGCTTATTCCCCTTGGAAACGTGCCCCTGTTGGAGCTCCTGCATTTGCGTGGGCACTTCCTGGAGTTCCTTAACTGGCTGTTGGTGGGCATGAAACACACACTGGGAATGGGGGGACAAGGAACCCGCCCGGCCCCGGAGGCACGACTGGACCACAACACCCGCCCTGTGCCCCAAAATGCAGGATGGGTGCCAATCTGCTCGGGGTTCCTAATCCCAGCCCCTCCTGGAGCTTGGTGATCRGCACAATTCCAGGCCTTATCCCAGCCGGTTGAACCCCAGGGCTTGTTTTTATTCTTAGGTCAGCTTAATCTTCTCCGGCCCAGCTCGAGAGGCAGTGATTCACTGCTGGCCTAAGCCCTCCYGGGGCGGATGGATGAGCCCGAGGAAGGCTCCTCACCAGGCTTTGGAGCTGCTGGAATGCTGTGGCCGATCCCAGCCCCGGGATGGGAAGGGCTGGGATGGACACAGGCAGCACCTCGCAGCATTGGGACCTCCCTTTGTGCCAGCCCCGCTCCCACACGACAAGGGAGTCTTAAAATAGACCTGCTGAAGTAATGAACCCTGTGTGATCCGAGCCAATCCTACCCCCAGGACTCCTTTAGGAATTTCCATGCCCGGTTCTGGGGCTCAGCCGTAGCTCTGGAGAAGAGTCTGCGCTGGAGCAGCTCATGCTGAGCACAGGAACTGCTTCCTGAGGGTGTGAAACCACCTGGCCACGTTTTGGGGGGAATTTTGGGGTGCAGCAGCTGTCTTTTAACTGCCAGTGCTTTGCACAAATCCCCCAGGATGTGGGCATCCTTCCCGGTGCTCCGATGGAAGCAACGCCCCAATGTTACATTATTGGGGTGGCAGCTTTGTGCATCCCATAAAAAGCCAGCCCCAAGCTGGGCACCCCACAGAGACTGCCCCAGAGAAGGGACGTGGAGAGGCAGGGGCAGGCGGGCAGGATTTACTGAGGTTTATAGGATTAGCACCGGGATTAGGGCAGGCACCGGGATTAGGGCAGGCACCGGCAGGGCAGGGCGGGGAGGGGGTGACAGGGACAAGGATGGGGGACAAGCTGCACGATGCAGCTCTGGGGACGCAGCAGACGTGTCCCATGTCCTGTGGGTGGGTTTGAGCAGCAAGCCTGCCTTGTCCCCTGTGCTGTCCCCAAGGACAGGGAACGCCCAGTGCCGCGCACCCCCGGCTCTCCCCATTCCCAGAACGGTGGCTGTGGCAGGAGAGAGCCTGCTGAGGTGTCCATGCATTCCCATGGGATCTGGCAGCACCTCTCTTCCCTCTCTGGCTCCATCCCAGAGTATCTCAGCAGGACAGTGGAGCAAATGGGTGGGAGATTCCCCCCAACACCCCAAGTTCCCCTGCTAAGGAGCCCCCAAGGTGGCTTGGGATGTCCTCACTTCATGCTCAGCCTCCTGCTTCCACAGAGATGGATTCAACGGGTTTCAGGGAAAGATGCCAGTGTGGACAAGGGGACAGGGAGAACAGGTCCTGCAGGGGATCCATCAGAGCCCACCCTGTCCAAGTCCCSTCTCCCTTTCCCTTGCTGAATCCTTGATCCCTGACCCCACGCAGCTCCCTCGRCCTCCTCATCTCCTGGCAAATCTGCAGCTGAAAAAACTCCATGGATTAAACTTCCCAGCATGTCCCCAGCCAGGCCGGGGTGCCCGGGAAGCTGTGATCCCTGCTCCTGGAATGGCACGGCTGCCGGGAGCAGGCTCTGCRTCTCCTCCAGCCAGCCCATCCTGCTTGTCCTCTCCCATATGTTTTAAACCCCTCGATATCCCGGGATTTGGCCACGGATACCGGGAGGCTTCCGAGCCATCGGATCCACTTCCCGGGCCAGGATGGRGTGGCTTCAGCTGCTCCGGAGCTCGGGAGCTGGAAAGGGAATGTGCAGSGGGAATCTGGTGGGGTGGGGACAGCAGGATGGGGCTGGGAGTGAAGAAATGAGCACATTTGATGGAACAGGTCCCTGGAGGGATCTGCTGAGATCCCGAGGGAAGCAGGGAGCAATCCAAGGGAATCCTGGCCACAAGCTGGCTGTATTGCCCAAGCCAGAGAAGAGTCAGAGCCACTGTGATGGAGGAGAATCCCTGGGGAGGAAAATGTCCCAGCCTGCTCCCTCAGCCATGCAGGGCACTCCTGTGGATGCCTCCGAGATGYCACAAATATCCATCCCACTGCTGTGTGCCCAGAAAAACGACAGAGCAAGAAGAAAGTCCTGGATGTGGAAAGAAAATCATCACAGAATGGTTTGGGTTGGAARGGACCTAAAGCACATCCAGTTCCACCCCCTGCCATGGGCAGGGACACCTTCCACTATCCCAGGGTGCTCCAAGCCCCATCCAACCTGGCCTTGGACACTTCCAGGGATGGGGCAGCCACAAAATCCTCCWGAGCTCGTTAATTCCTGACTTATTACAACACAACCGATGGAGCAGCCATTCCTGCGCTGGAGCTCTTTCCTCACCATCCATATWGGCAAAACTCTTCCCGAAGCATTAATTGTGGGAGATTAATGGAATGAYTGCATCAGGAAAATGCAGGATCCGTCGGGTGGCCAGGGCAGCATCCTGCAGGCAGCTCTGCCGGTGTCAGTCACGGGCAAGAGCAGAGAGGAGAGCACTGGACAGGCACCACTGTGATCCTGCTGGAAAGAGGGTCACATCCCACCCTAGGAGTGGGAATTTTGCAGCAAAATCAGAGTTAGCAGGTTGTGCTCTCGCTTGCTGTGGTTTTACCCCATGGCAGGTTTCTCCACTCCCGGTGTCATCGCTCCAGAGGGATTTGGCCGAGATAAAGGTGATGCCAAGAGGGGGAAGTGGCCACGTCCATGCCCAGCAGAGCTAAGGAGAGGGCACAACCCTCAGGCTAGGAAAAAACAACTGGAGTCATCCCAAAAGATGGATAGGAGAGGATATTCCTCTTTCAGAAACAACAGATGAAGAGCAAGAAAGGGAATGGGCTCATGGGAAAGACAGGGATGGGATGGGAACATGGAGAGAAGAAAAAGGGCAGTGCTGTTGGACACATTCACTGGTGTTCCTAAGCCTGAGTTTGGGGTTTTTTTGGCTCTCTACCCTTGGAGCAGGGCTGGCTTTTTCCCAAAGCTCCTGCAGGAATTGCCATTGCCTTGGGGGACCGTGCAGAGCCCCATCCTCGGCCAGAGGCAGCCGGGCTGAAAGCGGAGAGCGGGAAGTCCCTGGCCTTGGAAGCATCATTCCTGATTCTCCAGCAGATCCCATGTCTAAGCAGTGATGAGGAGCAGTGCTTCCTCAGCACTTGGATAAAATCCACGCTGGGAAGAGAGCTGAGAGTCTGCGGGGCAGCTCCTGGTGGCCCCATAACGCCCAAACCCCGAAATGAGGGTTGGTCCCCACCTTGCAGCAATGGGGGGGTGAGCAGGACCCTGCTCCAAGCCGGGTGCAACCCCTGCGCCTCCGTGCTCCCTGCTGGAAACAGGGATAAGGCAGCGGCATTCCAGCAGTTCGGCTGGCTTTGGGAACACTGATTGAGCTTTGTTTGCAGAGCTCTCCGTGAGGATGGGAGGCACTGCAGGAAGAGCGACACATTTCGTGTCATTTCCTTGGCTTTGCCAAATGGATTTTGGGGATTTTCCTGGGGAGGAGAGGAGCAACCTCCAGCTCCAGCTCATCCCCCTGGGATATAGGGGGAGTCCAGGACTGAGGAGGGAGCTGCTCCCTCTTGCAGAAAAGGTCTTGCCTCACTATGGCTGAGAAGGGGCAACCAAGCCATGGCTGAGGGGTTTCCCGGACCTGGAATCCTTTCCTGCTTATGGAGAGATGGCAAAACCCCACAGTGATGCCCGGGAAAATCCGACTTGCACACAAATAAGCATCCCCAGGAGCTCCCTTAGGGCATGCCAGAGGAATAGCTGGATTTGGAAGAACACGGGAGGAAGCCCAAAGGGAGGACAAGGGGCTGCTCACACGTGTGAGGCTTCCTCTGGCTCCAGGTGGGATCATGCCCTTGGATATAAACCTGGTCCATGATGTTGGAAGGAGGAAAAAAACAGGATTTGGGTTTTTTTCTCTCCCCACAGCCAAGATTTGGCATTTTGTAGCCGCTGAGCCCTCTGGCCCCACTCCAGGAACACCATTAAGGAGAGGCCTTATGGCTGCTCCCAGGCTTTTCCCAAACTGAGACAGTCAGTTCTGGGTCCTGCAGGATGCATCCTTTGGCAAACCCACGGGATAAAGCCCATGGTGGGGGGTTGCACAGACCTGCCCTCTTCCAGTTCCTCACATGGAGACATCCAAGCAGGAATTTGGGATGTTGGGAAGCATTTTGAGGCCAGTGGCCACACACGTGTTATTATCACAACATGACCTTGGAAAGAGTCCAATGTTTGGAAAATATTCCTTCTCCATCCCTAACACTGAGTTAAAAATCCAAACACACCCCCCATGGTGGGTGAATATTCCCAGGTTAGCTAAAATAAACCCCCACACGGGCACAGCTTCCCAGGTTTGCATGGAAAATGAGGACAGCAGGCTCAGCCAGACCSTCCTGGTCCAGCGACCGCGCTGGGCACCAGCAGCATTCCAAACCTCCCAGCTCAGCAAAATCCCGGGAAGGAGGGTGGCGTGGTCCGAAGCGCCCCTCCACTTTTCCCAGCCAAAGCAATTAGGGTTTCACAAATTGCTGATTTATCTCGCAAAGGATCCTTCCCGGAGCGCTCAGCCCCGCCCTTATCTCCGACCTCTGCCGCATATTAATTAACGACGTCCGATGGCAATAATTAGGCCGGGCCCTTGGATTCCGACCCGAGGAGGGAGTGGTACAGATATCCCTTTCCAGCTGCTCGATATCGCAAATCCCGGGAGGATTCACGCACAAACCATCTTCAGCATCTCAGAAACACCCATGCCAAAGGGAAGAAGCCCGGGAGAAAAGACAGGAATGGAGGGTGCTCACTCCATCTCAGTCCTGGTGGTGTGGCCATGGGGACATCCCCGGTGGCCACTCCGGCTGATGGCCACCAGGCAGGGGGGTCACTGGGGAAAATGTGCCCCCCAGATGTTCTRCCTGACTGTACGGGGCCTCCTGAGCACTGGATCATGGAATGGTTTGSATTGGAAGCTTGGGATTTAAAGCTCATCCAGTCCCACCCCTGCCATGGACAGGGACACCGTCCACTAGCCCAGGTTGCTCCAAGCCCCGTCCAGCCTGGCCTTGGACACTTCCAGGGATGGGGCAGCCACAGCTTCTCTGTGCCAGGGCCTCACCACCCTCACAGGGAACAATTCCTTCCCAGTATCCCATCTATCCCTGCCCTCTGGCAGTGGGAAGCCATTCCCCCTTGTGTTATCCCTCCATCTCTTGTCCCAAGTCCCTCTCCAGCTCTCCTGGAGCCCCTTTAGGCCCTGGAAGGGGCTCTGAGGTCTCCCTGGAGCCTTCTCTTCTCCAGGTGAACACTCCCAGCTCTCCCAGCCTGGCTCCAGAGGGGCTCCAGCCCTTGGAGCATCTCCGTGGCCTCCTCTGGACTCGCTCCAGCAGCTCCACATCCTTCTCACACTGGGAAGCCCCAGAGCTGGACACAGCACTGCAGGTGGGGTCTCAGAGGGGTGGAATCCGTTCCCTCAACCCCCTGGTCACTGCATGGATGTGGGGATGCGTTTTSTGCCAGGACACCCCAAGAGTGCCCTCCTGCCGGTGCTGGGTGACTCCCACCCCCTGCCCTGCCCCCAGCTGCTGCTCTCATCCCACAAACCCTCCCCTAAATCCCACACAGGCACGACATGGATGCCTGGCACTTGCCACCTGCGTTGCCCCCCTGAAAAGGTGGGAATCAGTGACGCTGCCCGTGTCCAACTCCACACGGATACGGCACCAGCAGCAAATTATCCCCCCCCCCTCCAGCCCTGCCAAGGTTTTCCAGCACCAAGCCACGCTGAAAACACAGTCAGATGCTTCTGCTGTGGCTGCTAATTTGCCAAAAATATGCTCTGGTAACTGCTTACACAGGGGAAGGAATAAAGTATGGATTTTTGAGTATGCAAATATAATCTGCAGGCACGGCCACGTGATGGGTGTTAGTCATAGTGCTAATGCTGGGTGCATCCAGACACGGTGGGCACAGCCAGGGCTGCCCAGCCAGGGAGGCTGCAGGGGCAGGAGAAGGGAGAGGAGGACAGGATGAAGAGGATGGGAGCTGCCACAGGGTGCTGTGCTCCTGGCTGGGTGCTGGGCACAATTAACTCTGGTTTGGGGCTCAATAAATAATAAAGGATTACAGCTCCTGTCAGCGTGGTCAGCTTGGGGCCTCCATCTCAAGGAATCAAGCTGGGTCGGGGTGAGGCAGCGAAGGAAAAGGCTTTGGGAGGGGCAGGGATGGGCACAGGGCACAGCCAGAACCTCTGCAGGAGCAGCAGCCGGGGGCTGCAGGGAGGAGATGGATCCCTACAGCCTCAGCCAGGGAATCTGCCTCCTCCTCCTCCTCCTCCTATGGATGCAAATAACAACAAAAGTATTTCTGGCTGAAACACCACGGAACAGGGACTGCTCAGCCATTCTCCATGGGGAAAATCACCGGGGAATCACAGGTGATTTTCACAGGGAATCACAGATTCTGGGGACATGAGCCCCATCCCAAACACAGGGAGTCCTTTAGATCCTTGCCTGTCCCAAGGATACCCTGCAAGCGGCAGAACRGAGCCCCCTCCCTCACTGGGAAACATTAAAAACAAATCCCATATGGAAATTTATGTTTTCCAAGGCATTTCAGATATTTGTTTCAAGGGGGGAAAACTCTGTTTGTTCTCCAGGAAAACACAAATCTGTCCTGAGCATCCCCTCCCTCTTCTCATTGCTTCTGCATCTCCTGCTTCCCCAGTCCTGCTGGGAGGTGCCTTTTCCACCCAGAATTCAAGGAAAGGCTTCCAACCAGGATAAAGACAACCAAACCTCAGCATCCCTGATTCTGGTGGGGCTCACGATGCCTCTCGGGCCACTTGTGACTCCTCTCAAAGCTCCAGGTCCTGGAGTCGGGGCAAACGCAGCTTTGAAAAGGAAACAACCAAAGCAAGACATTTCCAGCTGTCCTGGGAGTGGGGAGCGCTGGGTCTGCCAGACACAGGGAGGGTCAGGGCAGCATCATCCCCTGGTGAAACGGGGCCAGAGTTTTCCCAGGGCAGCCGGATCCCTGCGGATTCAGCCACCGGCTGGGGTCAAAAGTGGGATGAGGTTTCACCACCAGGGATGCGAAACACGTGAAGATATTGCTCAGCACCTCTATTAATGTGCTCCTCTCACAAAGCAGAGTGAAATCAGGCTAATTCCCTTAATCCTCCTAGGCTCCAATCCTGCCACAAACTCTGGGATCTCACCCCATTCCTCAGCAGAGCTCCCGGCGGGAAGGGCTGGTTCCCCAGCTCCCACTGGAGTTTGGGGGCTGCATCCTCCCCGAGGYGTGGGAGCGGCTCAGATAGGTGGGATGGGGCTGAGCTCCCCATTGGATCAGGGATAGGAGCTGCTCCAGGGATGGCACGGGATGGGGCGAGGCAGGAGCAGGGTTTATTTATTCCCTGCGAAATAAATCACAGAATCCTGGAATGGTTTGGGTTGGGAGGGACCTTAAAGCTCAGCTCGTTCCAACCCCCTGCCATGGGCAGGGACACCTTCCACTAGGCCAGGTTGCTCCAAGCCCCGTCCAACCTGGCCTTGGACACTTCCAAAGCCTTATTCATTCCAGGGAAACACCTTGCAGACCCCAAGTGATGCCCTGAGCAGGAAATAATACCTTTACAGTGATCATCTTCTTGTGAAAATCAGCAAAATGAGGGACCTTGCTCTGGCTGCTCACTCATTCATGAAAATTCATGATGCTCTGCTGTGTGCTGAGTGTAAGTGGAACCTCTTCAGGGAATAATGTTGGGAAAGGAGTGGCTGCTCTAAGGGGATGTTCACGGATCCACTGCAGTTTTTAAGGATTTTTGATTCAAAGGCCAGAATCTGTCTTTGAAAAGCCAATGTCAACATCCAAACTATAAACAGTTGCCTTTMAAGTTTTGTTTTCTCYAAGCTCCTGATATTTTTTTGTTAAAAAATACTTTAATTTTGACTTAACCAGCTGATTGCAGGGCAAATGACCATCAAGGCTCTCCTGTAACTGCTGCAAACTCCTGCAAAAAACTCCTTTTTTGCTCAGGATTTCAATCCATGCCAAAACCAGACCCCAAAGAGACAAAAAAAATCTCACAAGGCAGATGTTAAATCCCAGTGTTCCCCCCTAAAAGACCATCCCCAACCTCATCCTGCCCAGCTTCTCCGTCCCCAAGCCATGCCTACATTAACACAGCTCATTCATCGACGTCAGCGTTACCTGACTCAAAGCATTCAAAATTCATCAGGTTCATTTTGAAATCCAGGCATTTTTAAGCAGAAGGCATTTTTAGCTCTCGTCTGCTGCTTCCCAAGCCTGGGAGAATGACTTTCCTGCACTAGCCTGGGTGGAAAACCTTGCTTCGAAACCGAAGCTGAAAAATCTTGCAAAAATCACATGATTCCACAAGCTGGAGCTTCCAAGGGGAAAAAAAAAAAAAAAAAAAAAAAGACAACAAACGTTCAGCTCCAGGAGCAGATGTCACCCAACCACGAGGAGCCCCATGGGATATCGAATCACATGCAAATATCCTGAGATTTGCATGGAAAGCCATGAGAAACCCACCCCAGCGAAGCGACATTGAAATTGTGCTCCAGGGCTGAAGTCACCCTCTGTTGTGGGTCAGGGAGAGGCGGCTGAGGGGGTCCCCGAGTTGGGGTCCTGCACCGTTCCCTGGAGAATCCCACCCTGGATGAAATACTTGGGAAGAAGGAGTGAGGTCTGGTAATTTCTCCCTCATGTACTTTTCTTGGGGTCAGAATCCTTCTTGCTCTGTCCTGAGCTGTACCTGGAACTAAGCAGCATGTTCCAGTGAGAGAAGTAATTACCATGAGTTCATAGCATCCATTTTTAATGAGGCTGGTCAGAATCTTCATTTAGTATTTTGATTCATTTTTCTGGGCTCGGCAGGTCCCGATGCCTCCGGTTTTGCTCTCCTGGAACTACTGGAAGCAGCTTCTAGACCCAATTTAGACAGGGAGATGCTTCCTSAACAAAATCCTTACATTTTTGTGTTAATTATCAGGTTCTGAAGGGGWTGTTAGGACCAGCCATGGCTGTGCCTGGATGCTGCAGGAACGGGAGGATCGAGGATCAGGGCGCTCTTGTATTTGCTTGTTCCACCCACTGTTCAAAGTGCATCAACAATTCCTTCCCGGCAGCAAAACAAGGGAAGAGCTGGTACTTTTAAGGTAATTCTGACATCCGTGCTATGAATAGATCCTCATGGAAATCTGCCCCGTGCAGGGACCCAGGGAAACGCCGGGATGGAGAGAGGCACCAGGCCGCTGCCAGAGCRCCACCGGAACAATCTGGGAATGCTTTGGGCTGGAAGGGACCTTAAGGATATCTCATTCCAACCCTCCCGGCTGGTGGTGGTTCATCCCAAACCACGGCTCAGCTCAGCTGAGGGGACGCAGCCCCCTCCCAGCCAGGCAGGTCCCACTCAGCATTCCCAATCCATCCCCCCGGAGCAGCTCTTTATGCTGACAAGGGATCTGCTTTTGGGAAATATTCCATGTTTTTCCCCTCCTCAGCCGTTCCCAAGCCATTTGGTGGGTAGCTCGTGGTGCACCTGCTCGGAGAGGTGTCACCAGTGCCGCTGCAGGGGTGGGAAAGTGGGACATGGAGCAGGACAGGCTGGGAGGGCCCCACCCCGCCAGCTCCCACCGCTCCGCTTCCCTCTCCCCGCGGCAGGAATATCTCCCAGCCCGGGCCAAGAGAACCCACTTGCCTACTCAGGCAGTGCTAACAATGCAAACACTAATTATGTTTCCCTCACCTATCAAAGGATGATTCACTGGAGRTGAGTGGGCACGGAGATTACACAAGGCGAGCACCACGACGCGACCGCGCGGCCCTTTCGGGGTAGCCCTCTCGAGAAACAAGGATTTAGGGAGCATGTGGGAATCCGGGATGGGGAGACAACTGACAGCAGAATGAACATGGTTCACAGCAGACAYCTCCAGCCTGTCCCATTCCCTCAGGGATGCTGAGCAGTGGGCACCCGGGGATGGGGCTGGTCCCACCCCAGAGCCCCTGTCTGGGTTTGGATCCCAGATGTTCCCAGCTGGGAAGAGGTGGAGGGAGGAGAAAATCAGCTTTGCCAGAGATGGAAAGGGCAAAACCAGATTTGGGGCCTCCTTCATCCAGCCCGTCTCATCCACCCCCACAGCCATGGCTTCAGCAGCTAAACCCAAACCCAACGCAGAGCCCGAGGATTCCCATGGGAATCCTGCAGCTACAACTCCAACTGTCCCCAGGGCAAAACCGCTGAGCGGCCCCAAAGTACCCGAGGCAGGAGCCAGCTGTGATGTCTCCTGATCTCCAGAGCCGCTCGGAAGAGTCTCCAACCCTCTGCTCCAGGCTCCACCAGCTCCACTGCCAGCGGCTCCAGCCTCGCATCGGTGCTGATCCAGGTGGATACAGCCCCTTTCACCCGAAGCAAGGGAGCAATTCCTGCTCCCACTCCGGAACTGGGATGAATCAGACGAGTGCTTCAACTCCGGCATCCTCGGAAGCCGTGTTTATGTAATATCAGGGTGCTCTGGAGGGRGCAGGGGGGTTTTTGGCAGGAAGACGAGGCTATCCCAGCCGTGCTGGGGAGGTCCGAGGGAGCGAGGCCACAGGAACGGCAGGACAGGGCACAGGCCACGTGGCAGCCGTGCCAGGGCCGCTCGGCGACGCGCGGGCTCCCGGGAGAACCGCGCGGCTCCCGCGGCCGCGCGTCGACGGACGTGAATCCCCCGGGCTCGGGGGGCAGCACCGGCGGTCCAAGGGGGTCAGGGAGCGCGTGGGCAGGGCGCGGGGGGACGGGCGCGGCGTGGGAGGCGCGAGCTCGGCGAGCCGCGCGTGGGGGCAGCGCCGGCTGCGGGGCCGCGGCGAGCCCCCCGCGGGGCGGGGGACGGCCGCCACGTGTGCCACCCCCTACGCCCAACGCGCCCGAGGATCCCTCCCCGGCAGGGCGCCGGGGCGGGGGGAGGTGTGCCCTCACCCTCCGTTGGGAGAACTGGAGCGAATCCACGGATTCCGGGGCATCTCGCTCCCCCCGAGCCTCGCCGCGCGTTTAGGGCCCCAGCCCCAAGCCGGGGCCGGGGAGCTAAAAAAAAATGATGTGCCAGGGATGAATATTTATCTGTGGGTGGCAAGTGACAGATGCTGGGGCGAGGATTCTTGGATACTTCAGTTTGATGGAGGCAATAACTGGAATGGATTAATGAGAAACATCCTTCCCAACAGTTGCCACCCCGGTGCCGCCACGCCCGCTCCCAGCGGCCTCTGGGACCCAAACACGCAAAGTTCAGTCAGGTTCGGTGTCCGCAAGGCTGGAGATGCCCAACTTTGGTGTTTTCCACCCAGAATGGAGCCAGGCAGCTGGGAAAAGGACGTGGCCTCTGGATGCTGGGAGTTGAGTTGGTGGAAGGGGCCTTTGAGGTGGTTCTGGCCCAGCTGAGATGGGCGAAGCTGCTGTGGAGGAGCATCCACAGTTACCAGCACCCTGCATTTCCCCAGCACGGCATTCCTGCCTCCTTGGAAGGTTTGCAGAGTCCCACGGGGACCATTCTGCCCCAGCCCCTGCCCTTTGCCAGCGCTGATCCCTTCCCCTCCTCCCGAAATCGCAAACGCGCGACATCACCGTTGGGTCCCCGCGCACCGGGAAGCCGGGCCGGCCTGACAAGATGGAAGGAAAAGCTCTTTCCTTCTGGTAGGTTCTCAGAAAACGCTGAAACCGCCGCTCAGCCGCCCCAGTGTGGGGCTGCTGCCCAGGTTTCCCTAAAAAAAGCTGCGCTGCGGAGGACGGGAGCGTGCCGGGGCGGGGGCACGTGCGCGGCCGGGGCCGGGGCCAGCCCTGCAACACCCAGCCCTCAGAGACCTGTAGTTAGCCCAGACTTGTGTCTGTCCTCCTGCAAACCTCCCAGGCAGGGGCTGGCTGCCAGGAGGAGACGGCACCCACGCCGGGAGCAGGCAGAAACCCCCCCCTTCAGCCCCTCCTGAGCGCCTCGGACGTGGGAGACCGCGATTATTCCCTGCCCGAGCTTCATTCCCCACCGAAGGACTGCTGGGATTTATCCATGGCTTCCCAAACACGCACCCGGCAGATCCCAGCTCAGCCCCCAGCATCCTTCCAGGCAGCTGAAACAAAAGGTTGCAGCTCTCTTTTCCTTCAGGAGAAAACCACCGGCACGAAACGATCGTTAAAAATCTGGAGACGGTTCCGCCTCCCCCCTGGAGAGCACARAAAAGCAGCTGCAGGTGAGGTCCGACCTCCCCTCCCTGTGCAAGCACAAAGCAGCAAACTGGCTTTTCCAGAGAAAGGTCTTGCAGCACCTTTCGGGAAGGCTGCGATGGAGCTCCCCGACGCTGCAATTCCCTCAGCGTAGCAGTACGGAAAACCATAACGTCCTAAAAATAACCAGGGAGCCTGCTTCGGGAGGCCACAATTCCCAGGAAAACAAGGGGGCAGCGGAGCCGAACGCCCCTGGCTGCCGGCGGGTAGGCCTGCCTGGGATTATGGTGGCAATTCCGACTGTGGAAGTGGCCACGAACCGGGAGAGAGGATGATACAGCCACTTACAGCACAGCACCAGCTGTTTCTCCCTGTTCAGCCCTAAAGCTTGTTAGTCCAGCAATTTTTTTGGGTTTGATCRCTCCAATTGGGTTTTCTTGTTTTCCCTCTAATCCCAGTTTCCCCTCAGCATCTCGTTAAGCCGCGTTGACGGCAGAGAATAGCTCTGGTGATCCCTCTGAGCCCCTAYGCTAAGCATTAAGCCGTAAACTAGGAATGTAAGACTCTTGTCTGAATTAAAGTCTTTTCCCTGGCATTATTAAGCGYGGGGGCTGCCTTCGGAGGGGCTGGAGGACGTGCAGATCCCCCCACCCCTCGCTGGGAGCACTGGGAGCACTGGAGCTGCCCCATCCGCCCCGGATCCCCCCACACGCGCTCGCCTCCATCCTGCCCCGCGTTGTTTCCATGCAAATCCTACAGGTTCCAGTGGTGCAGTCAGAACTGCCAATCCCATGTGCAACTTGGGTTGTCGCCCAAAGGCTTGGCCCACCCCATCCTCCGACCCCTCTGGGCCGGAGCTGGGCGTCCCCACGCCAGCACAGCCAGGTCCCCACCCCAAAAACCCGCTTGAGGAGAGGAAGGAGGCAGGACCCAGCGCCCAGAGACCCCATGGAACATATGGGGCTACCTGTGGCAAGGAGCTGGGCTGGTGCCACGCTGGGCTGGCTCCTTGTCTCCTGCGGGGTGGGAGCAGCCCTTGATCCAAGCGAGCAGGTTGCAAACTCCCAGACTCCAACCCAAACCCCGCTCGGAGGTCTGTACCCACCCACCCCCGCCCCCCCTGCCCCAGCCAGGAAGGTACCAATGCATCACCTACCTCCATCCGAGTAGGTCTCCGTCCCGTAGCCATCCTGTAATCCATTGCTCCAGGTGCCTTCGTACTTGGCCCCGTTTCCAGTGCATTCCCGGACCCCGTACCGTCCCTTAAATCCATGGGTCCACTCTCCTTTGTACACCCACTTCCCTTTGCTCTCCATGCCAATGCCATGGCGCTTGCCCTGCGCCCAGGTGCCCTGGTAAGTGTTGCCACTGGGCCAAGTGTAGACCCCCAGCACCTCAAAGCCGTGACTCCAGGAGCCCGAATATTCACCTTGACCCTTCGGGCCGGTACAGATTCCATGGCCATGAGCCTTTCCGTCCTCCCAGCCTCCACAGTACGACCCTCCATCGTCAAAATTAAACCTTCCCCCACTGGACATGCATGTAATTCGGTTTGCAAATCTCCCAAAAGGTGAAAAAAAAAAAAAAAAAAAAAAAAAAGAAGAAGAAGAATAGGAAGAAATGCAGGAAATAAAATGCGAACGATGACTTGGGGAAAAAAAAAATAAAAATAAATAAAAAAATTAAATCAAATCGAACTCAATCGAAATCATGCACCAGATCCAGGGAGCTGCTTAAGCCAGTTTCTTGTGATTATTCATTCTCTGGGAGTATGTTGAGGATCAGTTCTCTCTTCCCCTGCTGTGGAAACAGGATCATTAAAAAAAAAAAAAAAATAGCAGCAAGAACAGCAGCAGCTATTGGGTTTTGGTGCAAACGACTCCACCTAAAAACCATCCAAGGCAGGGAACGGGGGTGGGGGAAAAGGAGGG
>JACAXG010000036.1:4763583-4967046 GCA_018881555.1 Amblyornis subalaris | reverse complement strand
AAAAAAAAAAAAAAGGAAAAAAGCGAGCGCTGGGCAGCCCCGGGGGGGAGGACGCTCAGAGCCCCCGCGGAGCCCCCCGCCGCCGGCCGGGCTGGCTGGGGCGCAGGGCCGGGGGCAGCAGCGGCGGGCGCGGMGGCATCGCGGGGCTCGGCGGCAGCCGCGGCAGCAGCAGCAATGCGGAGCCTCCTCCGCCGCCCTCCCGCACGGCTCCCGCCGCTCCCGCCCCGCGCCCGCCCCGCGCCCCGCGCCCCCTCCCCGGCCGCCTCCCCCGCGCCGCCGCCGCCGCAGACCTCAGTGCCGGGGGGCCCCGGCGGCCGCGCCCGGCCGCGCCCGCATCCCGCCGGGACGGACGGACGGACGCACGGATAGACGGACGGAGGGACGGATGGGGGGATGGATGCTCGCCGCGTGCGGGCTGCCTGCCGCGGCCGGCGGCGGAACGGGCGGCCTCGGCTCGCCCCGCGGCCTGCCCCCCCCCCCCCCGGCTCCTTCCCGGCTCCCTACGGGGATAAATCCCGCTTATTAATGAGCAGGATCCTGGGCTTTCTGCTCTGCCTCGGCTCCCGGCGCCGGGCTCGGGGTGGATTTAAAGAGACAGGAACTGCGTCGCCTTCGCCTCGCAGCCCAGCAGGGCCGCAGCCCCCCGCAGCCTCCCGGGATGCTCCCGCGGCTTTATTTATCCCGTCCTCGCTCTCCCCCGCCCCGCTCGCCCACGGCTCCCGCGGGGCGGAGAGGGGCCCACAGCCCCCGCCGAGCCCGGGGGGTCCCCGTGGGCAGCTGGCCGGGTGGGAGGGAGGGTGGGAGGACACCGGGAACGGGCCGAGCGCGCCGTTCCGCGCCGCCAGCGCCGAGTCTCCGGGCAGACTCCGCTCCGTGCCGGGTCCGGCACACCGCAACTGCAACACGGATTATTTATTCATGAAAAGGCCGCGCTGTCGCTTCGCTCCGGGCTCGGGATTTACGGCAGCGCTCCGGGCTGTGTCCGTGTCTCCCGATCCGGCGGGGCTGCGGCGCGCCTCSGTCCCCTCCCTCCAGCACGCAGCATCTCCTCGGGGTTCCTCCCCACCCAGCGGGAGGCCCTGGCCAGTCTGGTCCGCAGATACGGTTTTGTTTTCTCCCCGGGACGGCTGGAGATGTTGGAATCCTCCCCCGGGCAGCGGCGGCGGCTCGCGTTGTGCCTCTGGAGCACGCGGGGTCCCGCTCCGGTGGCGCATCCCCCCGGATCGAAACGTGCCGAGTGTTTGCGGCATCGGGATGGGTGTGAGGATCTGCGTGCCCGCAAATATCGATGTCTTTGTGTTAACACACCGGGGGATTCATACACCAGCATTCGAGGGGGAGCTCTGCTGGAGAATGATTAAAAAGATGCTCRCAAGTGCTTATAAAGCAAAATCTGGGCGATGGATAAAAACTCAGCTCTTCCCCAAAATCTCCACGCACGGGCTGGGATTTGCATCCTGCCRTCGCCACCAGCGTTCCTGGAGTGGTAGTTTTGAGCCAGACCCAGCCTGGCCAGGACTCCAAGGAAAAAAATAAACCGTGTAACCGCTGGTGATGGAAACCCGCGGGATTTAGGCTGTGCATCCCCTCTGGAAAGGCTGCTTGTGCTCAGTACCTGCCTCATTGCCCACCCACTGGGAAGTTTCAGGCTGTGTCTTCCCACTCAGTTGTTTTTTTTTTCCTCTCTCGATGTATTTTCTTGTCCATCCATGGAAACACATCACCACCCTCCTCTGGAAGAAAACCTTCCTCTCTCTCTCTCTCGGAGCTGGAGGGAAGAGATGCAACTGGAGTGGGTGGAAATTTTCCCACTGAAGCATTTCTTTCCAGTAGAAAATGTCTTTTCAAACTACGCCGAGTCCTTTGTGAATGCAAGAACTGTACTCATTATTCATTGGGGATTTTATTGTTTCCTTCCCTAAAAATCCCACACTTCAGGTACCGCATTTTTTGGCAACGGCAAACTCCCATTTTTTTTCACGAAGGGAGAATTCGGGTGGAAACCCCCAGACTTTCCAAGAAAAACGCCAAAACTGAAGTTGCTTAAACGCCCATAAAAATTTTGGCAGGGAACAAAAGAAATTCCAGTCCCCTTCTGTTGCTCTCTCAGTAGTTTTAGACAGTTACAGTGGTTTTACRTGTTAATTAGCCAATGAATTATTGGCCAGCTATTCCTTTGGGGGGATTTGATGGGATGTAGGGACCTGAGGCCAACACCTGTGCAGGCACCAAAGAGCGAGACCTCTCTGACCAAGTGGGATGCTGCTCCTCATGAAACAAGTGCTGGAAATAGCAGCAAGTTTAAGGGTACCTGGTGAAAGAGGAATTGCTAACAATGTGCTGAGGAAAGAGAGGAGAATGGGATCCGCTACCAGGACGGCTTTAAAACGAGGGTTATTTTGGGAACAGCACCTTTGGGTCCAGTGAATGGGCAGGTTCTGCACTGAAAATGCAGCCATGGACAAATCTTCTGGTCATGAGCGGATTTAGGTGTCCTGTGGTTTTTAAAGGGTTTAAGGTGGGATTCAGGAAGCTCCCGAAATTGCCAAAAGCCAGGCTGGARGCCAAATAAAGCAGATTGGAAGTGTCCAAGTGTTGGACGGGGCTTGGAGCAACCTGGGATCGTGGGAGGTGTCCCTGCCCATAGTGGGGGGCTGGAAAGAGATGAGCTTTAAAGTCCCTTCCAACCCAAACCATTCCATGATTCCATGATTCTATGATTGTGGGAATACCAGAGGAAGGGGCTGGATGAACAATTACAGATGCCAAGGCAATCATGGAGTGGTGGACAACTGTAACACTGCTGGCTCTGAGCTTATCCCCAAACAAACCTGCTTTTCCCAGACTTCATCCAAAGGTCAGGATTTAGTTTAAAATAAAAACCCACGCCCCAGCGAGCTGCCTTGGGAGTCCTCTCCAGGGCCTCCCCACCCTCACAGGGAAGAATTCCTTCCCAATATCCGATCTAAACATACTCCCCTTCAGTTTGAAGCCATTCCTCYKTGTCCTGTCACTCCATGCTCTGGTATAAACTCCCTCTCCATCACTCCAAGATCTCCCAGCCCAACCATTAAACACACACCACAGCCCCGCTCCCAGCGCCTCAGGCTGACAGGGATTTTTCCTGCCTGGAATGCTGCAGCCCTGTGTTGTAACCACCCTCTCCATCTGATTTCCACTCATGCTTGGAGGTCTTGATCTGCCATTCCCGACTGGCATCCCACCGGGAGTGGCTGGGAGCAGACGATCTCCCTCTCCCAAGCACCGTCCGGTTCCGAGTCATTAGCAACAAGGAAGTAAATGATCCAGAGTGTTTCTGGATCAATATCCCAGGAAATAAAGCACGAGGCGAGGAGGGTCTGCAGCAGGGACTCGACACACTCTGCTTCTTTAAGCAGCCACATCCATAATATCTAATAAAAACCTTGGGATCACTGGGGAATTCAGGCTGAGCGATGGATGCTGGAGGTCCTGAGCTGCCAGTACTAAAATATCCTTAGAATTTCGGGGAGGAAGAAGGAAAGATAATTTCCTAATGCAAAGAAATATTGTCTCCAACACGAGGGAATTCCATATTTATCCTTACTCCAGCAGGTGAAGGTGGATTTCTCACTCTCCCAGGCACAGGCCTTCATGGCTTGATTCCACTTGTGCAAATGAAATAAAGCTCAAAGCAGTAATATATATAAATCTAAATATTTACTTGCCACCTTAAAAGGTCCTGTTTCCCAAATCAGAAAATAATTACAAGTCAGAACGATCTGGAGAAGGACTTTAAATGAAAAATGTGTTGGAAAGGGAGAAACCTTTAAGAATATTTTACCCAAAAAGCAGCAACGCCGACAGGAATCTTTGTTAAAATAACCAACATCACTTGGAAAGGAAGGGAAAGAGCTGCCAAGACTAACACATGAAATATAAACASACAAAAAGAAGAAAAGGGAAACTGCTTGTAATTAATGGACCTCAGAAGCTGGGGAAATTAAAGACAGAAGGACATTTTCCAAGATTTTCGAGGAGAGGAGCCTTGCATTAGCAGTGGGGTGATCCTATGCAGAAATAAGAGGTTTATCCATAACACAGACAAGGCAGGAACGCTCAGTGAGATTTATCAATAACACAGACAGGGCAGGAGTGCTCAGTGAGGGTTTTGTCCTGGTATTTGGTGGGAAAAAAWTACTTCCAGGAGTGCCCAGGAGCATCCAGCTGCTGGAGCTCAGTATTTTTAAACCAGCAGATGCTAATACCTTGAGAGAGTTGTAAAGGAGGTGGCCAAGGAGCTGTCTGGATAGTTAATGGTGGTTTTCAGCAGGTCTTGGAACAGCCACTGGAAGTACTGGAGGACTGGGAAAAAGCCAGCACCACGCCCACGCTCCGAGGGGTGAGCAGGACACCGCGGGTTGAAGCGTTTAGGGCCGGGAGGTTTCTCGGGCGATTAATGCAACCACAAAGGCCGAAGTGGCGCATTAAAAGAGGGCGGTGTGATGGCAACAATGGTAATTAAAGAGGTGCCGTAATGAGCGGCGAAGGGGAGGCCGAGGGGAACGGAGAGCTCGGTGTGTGTCACCGGCGGAGCGACCGGGATGGGAGGCGGACACCGTCACACCGAYGGCATTCCTCAGCCTTCCGCACGGCCCCTGCCTTGGTCCCTGCCAGGGATTGATCGGGAAAAAACACCAAATCAACATTGCATTGAACAGATTAAACTGCCCGAGTGAGAGGGCTCAAGGTACAGCWGCAAACGGAGGGAGCGCGCGTCCGGAGCAGCTCTGGGATGGGCAAGGATGGAGCGACAGGACAAGGGGGAATGGTTCGAAACTAAAAGAGCAGAGGTTTAGATGGGATATTGGGAAGAAATTCCTCCCTGTGAGGGTGGGGAGGCCCTGGCRCAGGKTGYCCAGAGAAGCTGTGGCTGCCCCATCCCTGGAAGTGTCCAAGGCCAGGCTGGAGCAGCCTGGGATAGTGGAAGGTGTCCCTGCCCATGGCAGGGGGTTGGAAYGAGATTATCCTTGAGGTGCCTTGCAACCCAAATCATTCCATGATTCTGTGACTGAATATCCTGCCTGTGGCTCCAGCATGGAGGCAAAGGCTGGAATTCAGAGCAACCTGGAGTGAAGAAACAGGAGGGGTTTATCCTCTGTCTCCAGCTCGGAGCCCTGCGCTGTGGGACTCTCCAAAAACCACATCTCTGGCAGCACGGAAGGAGTCGGCGGTGCCTGTGGAATCCTGCAGCAGCTGGAGGGAGGAGAAGCCCTCTGATTTGGGATCTCACTTGGTACAGATGTTTTTAAATAAACAAGGCACCTCCCTCCCTGGCTCGTGACCTTTTTGAGGAGGTCCTTCCATGCCTTTCCTGGGATTAAACAGGTGGAGCAGCCACCACCAAGCACCAGGGCCAGAGTATTCCCAAGGGCTCCCAACATTAGACTGGAATATGCTTAGGAAACGGTAATGGTTTTCATTTGGCTCCATCTCTCCCCCAGTTCATTGAATCCCAGGAGTGTAGCATCACCTGATGTTGCCCCTAAGTTTTCCCTTCTTTGCTTGGTCTCTGGCTCCATTACCCCCCGAACCGATGAAAGGGCAGGACGATAATGCTGCAAGCAGAGCTGCTGCTGATATCCCGGAAGACTGGAAGTGAGGAACGTGATTGAAATGGTGGGAAATCACATTGCTCGGACGAGGTCAGCCTTGGAGTTGCAAGTAGCATTTCYCCTTTTTGAATACGTGGCTGCTAATCATCTCTCAGGTCAGGAAAAGCCAAGCCCTGGGCTCGCCAGGAAGAAAAACTCCAGTCGTGAAGAGCCGAGGAGAAAAGGATGAAACGCTCGGCATCGTGCAGCAACCCCGCGAGGGGAAATGGGTTTGGAGAGAGAGGAAGGACGGGGCTGGCTAATGGGCACGTTCCAGGCGCGTGGACGATAAATTCCCTCGATTGCCTTCCCCCGTGCCGGGCACGGGCTGAGTGCGCTCGCTGGTCACCGCCCGGATCGCATTAACCTGCTGCACACAGGACGTGGCTGCTGCTGCTGCCRCCAATTACTGCCAATCTAATCAGCCTGAGCCGGGTAAAAATAGAGCCAGTTTCCGTGTGGAAATCAAGAGGCACAAAAACAGCAGCAGAGAAGCTGATCCCGATCAGCCGAGCGCATGGGAGGGAAGGTTCGCGGCGCCGGGAGCGGGGAACGGCTTGGGAGGGTTTTTCCCTGTGGGAAGGTGGGTCTGTTCCCCCAGGGCTGGATTTGCCCCAGCACCCGTTAGGAAGCTTGAAGGAAGAAGGTGGGGAGTGTGGGAATCACAGGCAGGCAGGCAGAGCTCCTTGGAGTATGGATGTTCTGTGTGCTTTCAGGAGTGAAGGAATAGGGCTGGAATCAGCTGGAAGGGACTCACGAGGGGAGGCTGATGCACAGAATAGAATCATGGAATGGTTTGGGATGAAGGGACCTTAAAGTTCAGCTTGTTCCACCCCCCTGCCATGGGCAGGGACACCTTCCACTAGGCCAGGTTGCTCCAAGCCCTGTCCAACCTGGCCTGGGACACTTCCCAGGGATGGGGCAGCCACAGCTGCTCTGGGCAACCTGTGCCAGGGCYTCCCCACCCTCCCAGGGAAGAATTCCTCCCTAACATCTAAACTAAACCTGCTCTCTGTCAGTTAGAAGCCATTCCATGATGATGGATGCATGAATGGCCATGGAYGATGACCGGATTTGAGTTCCTGTGTGTTATGGAACATTCTCAGCAGGTGTGTTTGGTAAAATCAAGCTGCTATCCCATGTAAGTCCCTGGGAAGGGAGCATCATCTGAGGAGAAGGGCAGCAGTACTTGGCTCTGCAGGTGGTGGCATCCCCTCCTCCTTCCCTCCATCCCTCTGCAATGTTTGCTGTAGGACAGAGGTAGAGTTTTTGTGATCTTGGAAGCTGAAAAATAAACCCAAGGGAAAACCATGAGCTTTCCCCCCAAGATGCCTCGTTTTCCCTTTTATTTTACTGGATCACCCAGCAACAAATGCGAGCCGAGCTGTTCGGTCACGAYAAACCCCAATCCTTCTCCAGCAAGACACAACCTGCCACAGGGAGTGGCCCTTCTTTGCCCTCCGCATCCCAGCTGGCAAATCCCCTTATCCGAAGGGACGTGGCTTCCCCAGCCATGACATCTCCCCGTATTTTCCCCCCTGCTCTCCTCCCTGGAGCTGTGGGATGCCCCTTGGCAGGGCAGAATTCCCAAGGTGACCAATTTTTCCCAGCTGAAAGATGCCTGTAAATAACCCCGAGGTAGCCAGCCTTAAGCAAACCACACAGGGCCTTCRTTTCAAGGCTCTGCATTTTCCGTCTGAGCCCGAGGAGCTTCGGGAACGCTGCCGAGAATTAAGGGACATCTGTCACCCGCGCGTTCCCGCTGGGATCGTCAGGAAATGCAGCTGACATAATGTGAGGAGAAGAAACCTGCTTTGGAGCAGGGCTTGGCACGCTGGGCTCCATCTCCAGCCCTGCCCGAGGGTGGGAAGGGCTGGAGGAGCCCATGTGGGGCTCGTCCTGCCCATCCGGGAAGGGTCACATCCCAAAGCTTCGCCAAACTCTGGTGGCCAAAGCCGTGTCTGCTCCCTCTGTCCCACCCCAGCCTTGAGATAAGGTTCAAGCTGCACGAGGTTAAAAAATARACAATTTGGAGGGTATTTTTCCCTTGGGGGCATTTGGGGTATTTCCTGCAAAGAGCGTGAGTTTTTCYGGCTTTTCTTAACAGCTAAACAAAGTCCCTTTTTTTTTAATTCTGGGAATTCTCATGATCCAGAGGACTTGTGGTTGTGGCTGCCTCACCCCTGGAAGTGTCCAAGGACAGGYTGGATGGGGCTTGGAGCACCCTGGGATGGTGGAAGGTGTCCCTGCTCATGGCAGGGAGAGGAATGGGATGATCTTTAAGGTCCCTTCCAACCCAAACCATTCTGGGATTCYGTGATTCGTACGAACTCCAGGACTGTGGGAGCTGAGATTCCCAAATATTGGTCAAATGGCTTTTTTTTTTTAATTTCCTCAAGCTCCCACTGGGCTGAATCCTCCTATCTGACATCACCGCTGGGGAAACTGAGGCAGGGATCAAGGACACACTCACTCCTCTGGTCTAACCCTTTGGAAAAGGCGCTGCTGTTCTGAACCTTGGGATTAGAATCTGCTCCTGGAGGAAGAAATAACCCTCAAGCCAGTATTTTGGCACCTGACGAGACAGCAGGGCTCAYGCTCTGGGTTTAATGGAGCTGCTGCTGTACGAATTCCCATGTGGATGACRAATGTTTGGAAGTGCTCTGAGCACTGTAAGTGGGAAGGACACTGTTATTTCCCTGGGCTCACAAAGCYGGTGGCAGAAGTTCCCAGAATTGTTTGGACTGTAGCAATAGGGATTTATAATTCATAACAAAGGGGAAATGTCTCTCGGYGAACCAAGAAGACAGCGATGTGAAAAAGTTGACATTACTCATATTCTTTTCTTATGAAATGCTGTCACACCAGGGTGTCCGAGGATCTCTTTTCTGGGCAAATAAATACCTGTGGAAGGATTTATTCCATATTTGTGGAGGTTTTCAAACAAGGTTTCTTCCTTACAGCCTGTTTTGTAGGGATTTAAGCAGATGCACACTTCAATCTGGAACAGCACSTCTGGGCTGCCCAAACACGTGAAATTCCTTTGCTTCCCGAAATACAGAGTAGAAAGTTATCCTACACATTTCATGCATTGGGTTTAAAGGGGGAAAAAAAAAAAGAAAAAAAGCAAAGCCCAAAACAAACCTCCACAAAACCCCGAGCCAGATTCACGGCGTTCCAAGATCTGCTTAAGGAATCAGCGAGCAGGATTCAGGAGCAGTTAATAACAGACTGTATTACAGGGTACCTATTAACATGGGATAATCCAGGAGGAAAAGAAAGGGAGGGGGATAAGGGAACGTCACCCTGGAACGGTGAGACCTTTAGAAAGGAAGCCACGAGCACTCTAAACCAGATTAGCTCGGCTGTCACTGTCAGGAGACACCGCGGGCACGGAGCAGGAGCAGCAGGGATGGGGAAGAGGGGGAGATCTGGATTTTCCCTGGGRTGGGATGCACACCTTGCTCCTGCTGAAACGGAGGAGCCCAGGTGCTGGTAAATCCCAGCGGGAGCTCTTCTGAAGTGGGGGAACTTTTGGATTCGGGTGAAACCCCACTGCTCACCCCAGACATGTTGGGATGAACGGAGCTTCCCTGCCCTCCATCTCATTCTCTTCTTACCCAGCTTCACTTCCAGCCAGGAATACAATCTTCCCTGGGCTTCCACCTCCTAGAAAAGCTCTGCCCCCAAGCTCCTGTTTTACCCTCTGCTCGTATTCCTGGTATTACCCGACCCTTCCCTTCAAACTTCCCTCATTATTAACGGGATTTTCAAGACCCTGTGAATTTTGGATGGTTGATTCTGGAGATCTCRGGGTGAAAGCTGGTGCCAAATGAAAAACTGTCACTTCAATTTGTCACTTCTCTTGAATGCCCCATCTTCATCAGGAAGCTGAAGAGCACACAGGGGCCCAAGTCAAAATACAGAGTGAAAAGCCTCCAGGTTATTTGTTGGAAGAGAAAATTTGGAAGAAACTGGCTTCCCATCTGCATGCAGGCACCCAAGTGATCAGCAGAGCTGCTGAGCACTSAGATTTGGCCTTCAGCTCTGGATTTATTGATCCTGAGTGCTTCCACASAGCTCTGGAGTGCTGCAGAGCAGCCTCTGCTCCTCCTGCCGTGCTGGCAGCGCCCAGCCCCGACAAGATCCATCCCTAAATCTCTGTCCCRGTCTCCAAAATTCCTGCTGGGCTGCGGGTGGTAGAGGGATACGTCCCAAAAAAGGGGAACTCACATCCTGGGAAAAACCAGAACCATCTGAAATGAAGTCCTGGCCCAGCTGGAGTCAATGAGAGTTTGAACAGGGCTGAGGTTTCGCTCCGTCTGCAGCAGGCGCCTGCTCCAGTGTCCCAAAAAAACCTCCTTAAACCAGAGCAGGCTGCCCATGGTTCTCATCAGTCTCAGGCACTTCCTATGTTTATTTTCTTGGCCGAGGCCCAGGTTTGCCAGTTGCTGCTCTGTGCACTCTGCTGGCCTGTGCTGCCTCCCATGTCCTCACATGTYGTGGCTTCCCTTCCCTTCGCTTCCCATCCCAAAGTGCTGAGCTGTGCTGCTCCGAGCCCTGCATCCCACCCCATCCTCCTCCCCAAAAACCTCAGCTTTGTATTGACTCCACAAAATGGTTCGGGATCATTTAGGGAAGGAAGACACYCCAGCAGTGTAAGGTGACACCGTCCCTCGGTGGCTCTTCCCGTGAGGATCCTGCTATTCCCATCCCGTGAAATCGGGGTGCTCACGGGGATGAGGGAGCAGAGACTTGGGGCCAGGGTTTCTTCTTGCCCCGTGGCCACAGCAGCAGGGAAACAGCCRGGGATGGGCAGCCCAGGGTGTGTCCAGGCTCCTCATGGACCACGTGGGATCCAAAAAATCCATCCTTGTGACACCAGGGAAGCCACCAGGACCGGAAGAGTGGCCACAGCCAACACCAGCACTCATCCCAGCGTGGATTTATTGCAAAACTGCTGTCTCAGACAAGTCACYCCCTCCTTTGCCATTCCTGGCTTTTTGTCTGTCAGCCAGAAATAATTGCCAACACATGATCCTGACTTTTGGGTTCAGAAGCATCAGATTCCTCAAAAAACCAGGGAAAGAACTAGCTCAGTGCTACTGACACAGCCCTCACCCACCTGACCAAGACACCTCTGCTCCTGCTTTATGCTGAATTCCCAGTCAGGAAAGCAAGGATCAGCCTTGCTGGTGTGGCTCGGGGTCAGCCCTTCATCCCATCTGCTCCGGATCCCCCACTGTGCCCTGGGACGGGAGCAGACGGCTCCAGTCCCTGAGCCACGTTGGCTGAAATCCACGGGAAAAGCTGTCAGGATGTGAGGCAGAGTCAGGCAGAGCTGGGCTTTGGGATTTGGACACGTTAAAGGCASGGTTAGATGGGATATTGGGAAGGAATTCTTGGCTGTGAGGGTGGTGAGGGCCTGGCACAGAGTGCCCAGAGAAGCTGTGGCTGCCCCATCCCTGGAAGKGCCCAAGGCCAGGTTGGATGGGGCTTGGAGCACCCTGGGATAGTGGGAGGTGTCCCTGCCCAGGGGCTTGGAACAAGAAGAGCTTTGAGGTCCCTTCCCACCCAAGCCATTCCACGATTCTATCATTCTATGACTGATCCCAACAGTTTCACTAAGCCTCCCACAAAATTATAGAACTTTATTTGTCCAAAGGTTCAAAACCAAACAGGACACTTTTAAATCTGCTGTGTGTGCTGCAGGCAGCCCAGACCTGAGGTTATTCTGCTTCTCCAAAGGGGCTTTTTTGGGATGGAGAAGCAAATCCGGGGCTGTTCGTGTTGTACCTGAGGCTGGGTGATTTTCCTCACCRCTACACCTCGAGCACAACAAGTCCCAGCCATACAAACTATTCTTTTCCACCAGGACTACCATTTTTTTGTGGATAACACTTAGTTTTTTAATGAGGATTTCCAAACAGTGCCCAGAATCCCCTGGCAATGTCGGGATCTCACGCTCTCCACATCCACTTCAAAACACCCTCCCTGCAAAACACCCCCAGTGCAGTTTGGACAACGCCCTCAGGCACGGGATGGGATTCTTGGAGCTGTCCTGTGCAGGGCCAGGAGTCCTATTTGAYGATCCATGTGCATCCCTCCCGACTYAGAGCATTCTGACGTTCCATGATTCTTCTTGGGCAGTGCAAGAAGTGGGTCCAAAAACGGGTATGGATTTGCCCGGTGCCGAAATGCTCAGGACAAAGCTGTGTTTTCCATGATTCCCGGGCTCTGCAGCAACAGTAGGTTCCTGGCACCCTCTAATGGAAAAGCTCCGTCACTGAATCACCGTCTGGGGCTGCGAGCCTTGGCTCCTGCCTTGCTATTTTTAATCCAATATCCCAGGAATAACTCCCAGGCAGGCACGATCCGCGCCGTGCCAGGCAGGACCTGGAGAAATGCGCCGAGCAAATGTCAGGGCTGCTCCGGGGAAGGAGAGGCTGCCTGGTGCTCGGCCCCAAACCCAGGAATCCGGCACACACAGGGATTGCTGCTTTACTTATGGAAATGCAAGGGAAGAGCTCGGCAGCGCTGACATTTGGGCCTTGTTTGTGAATCGAAGCTCGTGGGCTCATCATGTTACCCTGCCTGTCCGTCCCTTTCCCCCTCCTCTCTCCCTCGGCCACATCGATAGGGTGGAATTTTCTAGGATATTTTTCCAAGTTTGGCGTCCTGGAAGCGTCTCACACCTCAGGTTGGACTCGGCTCTGGAGCTGGTTCGTGAGCAGAATTCCTGGTTGAATTATAAGGTGTTTTTAAAGCTTAGCCCTTGCTAGAAGGTGACACCCCCAGCCAGGGAAGCAGGCAGCCCTTTGGCACAGCTCTCCAAGGATTTTTCCCCGGCTGGTGGGGGCCCCTGACATTTAGAGGCAYGGAAAAAGCCGGGATGGTGGCAGGCACAGTGTTCCAGTCAGCCTCAAGCATCCCATGGCCAGGCAGGGGGGGCAGGACACAGGCTTTTGGCTTCTCAGCAAGGGTTTGGCTGCAGTCTGAGGATCCTTGCGTGGATCAGGGGGAAGAATTGGCTTTTCCATGSGTGGCTCAGAGAGATCCCTGCCCCAGGTAAAACATGGAATTTCTGCCAAGTGAGAGTCTGCCCATTGCTGAGCTGCCAGAGGAGGAGCAGGGTAGGAAAGAGGACCCAGCCCATCCATCTCTCTCTCATCCTTTACACTCTATACCCAGAGATAAGTAAAATCATTTAAATAATTTTTTGATACAGTAAAATCTAATTTCCAGGAAATGCTGGTCCATGCCACTCTCAAAGCTCTGGAGAGGAGCTCGGAGTCCTCASAGAAAGGCTCTTCATCAGGAACTGGAGTGCCAGGACAAGGGGGAATGGCTTCAAAATGAAAGAGAACAGGTTTGGAYGGGATATTGGGAAGGAATTCCTCCCTGTGAGGGTGGGGAGGCCCTGGCACAGGTTACCCAGAGMAGCTGTGGCTGCCCCATCCCTAGAAGTGTCCAAGGCCAGGTTGGAGCCACCTGGGATAGTGGAAGCTGTCCCTGCCCATGGCAGAGGGTGGAACTGGATGWATTTTAAGGTCCTTTCCAACCCAAACCACTCTGATTYAATGATTCAATGATTGGCTGCAGCGTGCAGGAGGTTTGCAAACTTAACAGCACATAAGGTGGCATTTCCCTTGGCAAAAGGCTCCCAAAAAAACCAAGGAAGGCCAAAGAGAAACTGCCCCGAGCCTGGCAAATGTGCCAGTGGTGACAAGCAAGGGTTTCACACCCCCATGGCTGCCTGTGCATCTTTTGTCTCACAACAGAGAGCAAAAACCAGGCTGTGACGTGCCAGACCATAAAAACCAGAGAGGACCAGTATTCCCCAGCGTCCCCCGAGGGTTACCTGAGACCCTCAGGTGTATCTCACCTGTAAGTTTTAGGCACAGTCAAACCCAGACCTCTGGAAGTGAGAGGCAGTCCTGAAATTCAGCAGGTCCCTTCTCAAATCCCTTTTAAACCCTTTTACTTTTAGAATCCCGGTTTCCACAGCAACAAGACACACAGCTCTCTGCGGAGTTTGGGGCTATAAATAACCCCCAGATCTATAGTTGTGATATTAGCTAGGAGGGCTTTAAAATAAAAAAAAAAAGGCATGTGGTAATGAAGGGAAAGGCTCAGCGCTGAGAGGAAACAAATTTAATGAGGAAAAGATGGTTCCTAACTCGCTTTAGAGCGCAGCTTCGAACAAAGGAAAGCTGCTCCTGGTCAGATCCTGCCTTTCCTTAGGGTGGGATCGATTTCAGGCGGATTCTTGGGAGCGGTGCTTTACAATCTCCCTTTTACCTGCGGTTAAACTCTGTGTTGTCCTAAAAAAAGGAGGAGAAATGGTAAATAGGCGTTGTTTTCCCAGCCTGGCTCGTTGTGGGGAAGCAATTAAAAGGTAACCCCGAGCCGGGTTTTGACAGGCTGACCCTTGCCTGCCGCAGCAGCCGCTCCATCCCTCTTCGGGCAAGGATGCTCTAACTTTAACCACACCTTTGAAYCCTCACTGCTCCTCCGATCCCGGCCCCGCCGGCTGCCGGCAGCAGCGCCCGCGGGGAAGATGCTATCCCATGGGATGCGGTCGGGGGGCAGGAATTGGGGCTGCCGGCTCCAGGGAAGCGCCGGCCTCACCCCTCGACATCAGCGCGTAAACAAAAACGCGATCCCAGGGGGGAAAGAKAAATATTGGCCGCGTCGGGAGCAAAGAGGAAATTAAATAACCATCGCGTGGCGTAAAACCCAGCTCGCCAGGGGAGGGAGGATGGGGCTCCGGAGCCGGCAGGACAGATTTGGATACAGTAGTGAGGAGGAGGAGATGAGGAAGGAGAAGAAAGGAAACGCGAATCCGAGAGTTATTTGGAGTTTCCTCTCTCCCAAACAGAAGGGCCGCGTTGTTCCGACAGATGCACCGCGTGTCACCCGTTCGCTGCTGTTTGTTATTTTAAGGATGGTCTCAGGAAGAAAATAAATTCCACGCCGAGGCTCCTTTATATCCATTTTAGGCAGTCTGTGGAGAGGAGCCCAAGGAGTGGGGTTGTGGAGATTCCTCCAGGATGAGCTGCTGGTACATCCTCTGCTCTGTCTCCAGCAGGGAATTTGACTGACTTGCTGGGAAGGAATCCCAYGGCAGCTCCGGCTCGGGTCAGGCTGGGGCAGAAAGCCACCAGCAGCACCATGGAGCTGCCCTGCTGCTGCTCGCCCAGGGAGCCAAAGAACTGGGGGAAAAAAGGGGCTGGTACCATATGGATAGGGAAAATCCAGCGAAAACGTGGAAATGGGAAGCTGCTCTCTGGCCAGCAATTCCCTGTGCAGTCCTGAGCGAAGAGACCCTTGTGCCGGGCTGGGGGGACAGAKGATCCATTTAATGTGATCCCTTCAGGCTCAGCCTGGGATCTGAGCATCCATCTGGGCTCTCTCTGGCCTCGCCACCAGCTGGAATAACGCTGTGGGTGATGCTTGTGCCACCTCCAAAGGAATTGGCTTTGCAATCCAGAACAAAGCAGGGAGCAGGAGGACATTGGAGTCTCCCAGGAGCCACACCRGAATGAGGTTTGATTTCTCCTGAAGGTGYTGGTTGGKCCATGGGGAGAAAAGTGAGACATCACACACATTATTCTGGTCCCTAACAAGGGGTGTGGTGCAGATCTGCTGTGGATGTGACAGAGGCACCAGTTTCAACTGCTGTCTTCTTCCAACACTGCCACATTTTGAGGAATTTTTCATGGGAAAGAACCAGCACAAACATTATCCATATACAGAAAAAAAAAAAAATATTAATTGCCCAACTGCAATTTCTGGGCTCAGAGGGCAAACATTTAATTCCAGCACCTTCTGCCCTCGTGACATTTCTCGATGGATTGTATTTTCCAAAGGGTTTTCAAGCTTCTCTCCTCCTCGGTACCATTTAGTCTGGCTGAAAGCAAAGCAAAAGGAGACATGAAAAACCTTTCCTTTCAGAGAACACACTGGGCACAAGAAACACCATGGGACTGATGGAGCATTTCTTTGCCTGTGATTAACTGATCACCACGCAGSACATTTCAGAAGCTCTTTTAATAGAAAACACAAAAAATTGGAATCAGTAAGAAATAGTAAAAGGAAAACATGAGGCATTGCAGAGGGAGCAGGCACCAGGCCCATTCTCTGAGGGCTCTGTCCTGCTCCCACTGAAATGAAAAGGAGTTTCAGAGTTGGCTGCAGTGGGAACAGGAACAGTCCTTAAGGCACTAATTAGTACAGCTGGCTGAATAATGCATAATGAACAGTTCATTCAGCTAATTTCATCTCTTCTTCTATTCAGGACTCGCCCGTGAACCAATCCCAATTTTCTCATTTTGGTCGTCATTCAGAAGTTATTTGTGGGTTTCTTCAGGAAATCATCCCCAGTGTGCAATTCCAGCGTGCATCCCAACGTGTAAATATTGGGAATTTGCACAGAAGTGTTGAAGCGTGGGACCTGCAGGTGGGACAGGGGACATCAGCTCACTTAGGATGGGCTGGGAGAGCTGGGGCTGCTCAGCCTGGAGAGGAGAAGGCTCCAGGGAGACCTCAGAGCCCCTCCCAGTGCCTAAAGGGGCTCCAAGASGGACTCTGGACAAGGACATGGAATGACAGGATGAGGGAATGGCTTCCCACTGGCAGAGGGCAGGGATAGATGGGATATTGGGAAGGAATTGTTCCCTGGGAGGGTGGGGAGGCCCTGGCACAGTTGCCCAGAGGAGCTGTGGCTGCCCCATCCCTGGAAGTGCCCAAGGCCAGGCTGGATGGGGCTTGGAGCARCCTGGGCTAGTGGGAGGTGTCCCTGCCCATGGCAGGGGTTGGAGTGGGATGATTTTAAGGTCCCTTCCAACCCAAACCATTGTTTCCTTCTTGCCCAAGCTGATGTTTCTATAACCAAGAATTTGAAATGTTGCAAAGAAACTCTGAACTTTACATCCATATCCAGCACATGCTTGGGCACTTTCCTTTTCTTCCTTGTACTTTCTCCTCCAGCGTTTTAAATGGATCTAGCTTGTTACTGGAATACTGACCAAAGGCAGGGAAAGAAGGGATATGATGTGAAAACACCCCAAGGAATGTCACTGGAATAATCAAGTAAATACTTCCAGATTTTCCTTTCCAGCTCTGAAGTGTTTTGGCTTCGGCAAGGAGTAAATGAACATTGTGTAATGGATGAGGGCTGGAACCAGCCCGTGGATCACAGAGGACAACTCCGTGCCGGGTTCCTGCACATCCCTTCTTTGGTAAAGTCATCCAAAATGTGACTTTCCCCAGGAAAGATTTAAGTAAGGGAATATTCAGGGCAGGAATGCAAAGGAACCTGGATGCGATGGGGCAGCGGGGCCAGGCTGGGGCATCCCTGTCCTTCCAGGCAGAGCAGGAGAGGCAGGGCCAGGCACAAGCACAGGCAGGGAAAGACAGGGAAAGCCAAGAGTGCTTCTTTCGCAGCAGTTTCCGAGAGGGATGCACAAGGGAAGGGAGCTGGGAAGCGGTTTTGGCAGCCAGGGACTGTGGATTTTCACGCTGAAGGAAGTCCCAAAGGGAACCACGCAGAGCCAGAAGGGCATCCTGGCTGCTGGGGCCGAGGAGGGACGTGCCAGCCCTGCTCCCATGGGAAAGGGACACAGGGGACACGCGGAGGGAGGGACACTCAGGGCTGCGACAGATGAGGCAGGGGGTGACTGAGGGGGGATCTTCGCTCAGGGAGAGGCGAGCCTACCCTTTATGCCTCCRGCTGGGAAAAACCCCCGGAAAATCCTTATTTCCAGACACTTGTGTGCCTGCCGGAGTCCATCAGCAGAGGGCAGTGACTCTCGCAGGCACACGGGTCCCGCCAGCCTCCAACCCATCCCACAGCAAGGACACCTTCCCCACCCTGCCCAGACCCACTCGGTGTGACCCCTGAGAGCCAAACCCCGAAGGATGCTGCAGGCCCCACATCTGGCCGCTTTTTTGGGTTTTTTCCCCCCCTCCCTCTTCCCAAAGCCCACGTGATATTTTCCTCCGCGCTTCAAAGCCGGGGTTTGTTTGTTTTTTCAAGCCCGAGAGCTCCAATTCCAGCATCTGCGTGAAACCCTGCAGGAAATAAGCCGTGTGCACASAAGTCGTTGAGCGAACATGCCAGAGCAATATTTATCTTCCCTTTCCGTGGATCGGAGCGCAGGCACGCAAGGCTCCCGCTCCCGCCGCTCGCTGCATCCCGGCAGGAAAAGGGATGGAGAGGTTGAGGGTGGAGCCGCGGGCTCCAAGGATTTCGGCGTGGGTTGGGAGAGGTGGGTCAGAATGGCAATGAGGGGTAAGGTTTGGAAGAGGAAGGGCGTGGAGAGGCAGGGGATGATCAGCAGTGGGGAATTTGGGATGGAGCAGAGGGAATGGGAGGAGGCAGCGCTGAGTGTCTCGAAAGGAGCCAGCAGCTCCAGGGTGAAAGGCACAGAGATCCCACTTGGAACACCCAGTGTTGGTCTGGCASGTTCTGTGCACATCCATGGACAGAGCGGGTTTTCTCCCAGCAGATCATCCYGGGAAAGCGTTCCATCCCAAAAAGAGGGAAAGCTGGCTTGGCACGGAACCCACCCGAGGGAAGGGTGCCCGTCACAGCTGACTCGTACCCAGGACAGCAGTGGGTTCAGCTCTGGCTTTGCAAGTCATTTTGGTAGAAGATTTGGAATTTCCAGGCTGGATTTCTGGCAGAAGTGCTAAGATTTAAGCCACACTGAGGAGGTTTGAAACGTCAGATGTGTCATTAAATGGGCAGAAGTTTTTGCAAGCATTGAACAGCCTCCTAAAGGCCCCTAAATATGATGGGAAAAGCTCCGAAAGGGTCCCTGTGGAGGAGTTTGTGGGCTGGGAGCATTGGGCACTTGATGGATCTGGGTCATTTAACCGGCCTTTTATCCTCCCAAATAAATCTCCTCCTTTTCCACGGTAGGGATTCTCATCTCCATTGTCTCTGTGSATGGATACAGAAGCGAACAACCTCCTTTCACACGGGACTCAGTCACCCACCTCACACTGAATTACTTCAGTTAATTTTTATTGGCTTTTGGCCATTCCACGTTGCATGGAGTCAAACGCACACCAAGGAATTACCTGGGTGGGTTTGGCTCCGTTGGCTCTGAGGTGCTGCCTGAAGGAGAGGAAGMACTTCAGCCAAGCTCCTTGGTTTAACAGGATTGAGGAAATCCCAGAGGAATTCAGATCCTTATGACAGCAGGTGAGAACTGAGGTGTTGAAGAACTGAACCCTCTTCCCTCACCTGACTGAGACATCMAGCAACAGCCTCTGCCTGCTCCGAAAACACAAAAAGAAGAAAATAACTTCACTCTTATTTATTGTTTAGTGATYCTTCCAGCAAGGAATCTTCCCCAGCTGGCTCAAGCACGCACAAAGAGAATTTTCAGGGAGCACAGGCAGGAAATGGGATGATCTGGGGATGAAAGGATGAGGCAGTTTCAGTGTCCTGTGCTCAGAAGGGGGACAGGGCTGCACAGACACCCCAGCACGACCTTCACTCCCAACCCACTGCTGGACAAGCGGTAACACGAGCTCTTTCACAGTTGATTTATCTCCCTGAGGGCGGCTCCTGGCTTTGCCCCGGATAGCCAGGAATTCTTGGTGACAGAATTATATGTCAGGCTCCTTTTGGTTTCCTCAGGCTTCACCCAAAGCCACTTCTAATCAGAGAAAAGGCTCCCAGTTCATGTCTTACACTTCAGCTTAGTTTGTCTTCCTGTCTGGCATCAAYTTCTGTTTGTAAACCACAGACCCGCTCTTCAGCAGCAAAATTCTCCTTCGAACTTTTATTTAGGCTCATTCAAACTTTTATTGAGGCTCAGGTTTAGATCTGGTTCCCGACCAGAAAGTTTAAACCTTCTTCACCTTGCAGCAGCAGCCTGACTTTGAGCACAGCGTGGCGCTTTCAGGATGGATTAGCGGACAAAGGATGTGGTTCCARGATGGATAAAGACATCAATATCAGCAGAAAGGCCACCAAAGAACTCATCATGCTCATGCCAACGGCCTGGCCAGTGCTAGGATTCACTGCAGACCTTTCCTAAGGGACTGAGAGCACTTCCTCTGTTTTCCACAGATGCCTTCCTCCGACGGACAACGCTGGGCACGGCAGGAAAAGGAAGCACACATGAGGGATCACTGCAAGGAAAGGGCACGGAGAGGCTGGGGGGTTTTCAAGGACCCTCTCCCAGCAGGAGCCTGCAGCAGAAGCAGGGCTGTGTCTCTTCACAATATATGACATTATGCAGCCCCAGTGAGCGTCCTTTGCCTGCTTACTCTTGCATTTCAGTGGGACTCCGATAAACGCAGCCGACGGCCCGCGATATTCCACGGGGAAATAAAAAAGGATACACTACCAGCATTTGGAATTTTGGTGGTGCAGCAGTTCGTCTGAGCAAGGTGCATAATGAGATTTCCAATAAACCATCACCCAAAGGAATGAGACTCTTTCTCTTCTGTGATACCRACACAAGCGGTCACACAACTCATGTGAGAGCGCACACCCCGCATTCGGGCATCKGCACGTCCCATAAAGATCAGCTCGAGACAAAATGCAATTTTGCCTCTAAAAACATCCGTGTCGGGTCTTTTGTTTATCTGCGGCGCAGCAACATCGCACTTGCGAAAATAAAACACGCGGTCCATCTTCCAAGATTACCATCGTATAAAAATCAAGCCCGGATTCATTCGCTGCCTGCCCGGGGCTGCGTTTAAAAATGTTATTCCTGGCTCGTCCCACTTAAAGATCTTCGCCCGTGTCATTTATCCAGCTGATGCGCAGTCTGGCTACTGCGCTACAACAGCCAAACAGCCCAATCCCATGGAAAAACACCACGGAAAATAGAAATTGTGTGTCCTCCCCTCAGCTGCCAGATGCTGCCCGTGTGATCCGTGGGCAAATCCGAAGCTAGAAAATGTGCATCGCCACGTCGCTGTCAGCCACGATGCCGGTTCGGAACRGGGGGTGAGAACGTGGGGGGCGAAAAAAATGATCGTTTGAAGAGGCCCTTGGTGTCTCTTTTGTTTCCACRCTGTATTTAAAGGCGATGTGGAGCCAGGTGCCAAACCGGCAYTGCCCGCGCAGCGCGGGTTGGGTTGGCGGCGGTGCCAAAAGCTTTATCGGGGTTTTGGCATCACCACCCAGCAGCGGCTCRGGCTGCATCCCCGAGGCTCTTTGTCATCCCGAAACGACGGCTGAGGGAGGAGGGCAGCACAACCATGCCCTCTTCTGCTCCATAAGGCTCCTCGTGGCTGGAATGAGGCGTTTGGAGCGAAAAGGCAGGGAAAAGGCACCTACTTGCCCACATGGCAGTCAGCAAAGAGCACGGGCAGCAGGAGGCAGGGGACACATTGCAAATGAAAGAGAGAAGCAGGGAAGGTGCTCACACACGATTTGGGATGGCAGTACACGATTTGGGATGCAGTCAGGACGCGCCCCGAGGCTCCTCTCCAGCCCGCAGGGATAACCCTGAGCGCAAAACAGGAGCCCCAGGCCCAAACGCGTGGGGTCCGCGGGGTCACCTGGAGCAGGGCAAGGCACAGCTCTGCACTGAGAGGGGTCACGGCCCCTCARAGCCCCCTGAAGGCCGGGGCGGCCGCGGCCCCTCCGCACCCCCAACCCGCGGGCGGCCACACACAAAAGACGACTCCTCTCCCACCTCTGCTATTTAAGGGCCGCGCCGACCAATCAGCGCCAGGGGCGGGGCTAAGGCGGGGAGATTGACAGGCCCCCGAGACCCCACTCCCGAGCGCGCGGGAGGGGGCGGGGCGAAGGGCGGCGGCAGCGGCCAATCGCCGCCGGCGGGCGGCCGGCGCGGCCAATGGGCGGCGCGGGGGGCGCGTCCCGCCGCGGGGTCAGGCCGGGAGCGAAGGCGCCCGTCGCTCCCTGTTCCTCGCGCTCCGCTCGCGGCCGAGCCTGYTCACCGCGGGATCCCTCCGCCTGCGCGCGGCGGCCGGCGGGGTGTGMGCGCCGCTCCGTGCCCGTCCGCCCGGGAGGGATTATTTCCCGCGGTCGCGGCGGCGGGGCGGCCCCGGCGGGGCCGGGGGATGGAGGCACCGGGCGCCCGCCGGAGGGACGGAGGAGCCGCCCCGTGAGGGAGGAACGGGAGCGCAGCGGCCTCCTCGGGGCCGCCGGCGGGCGGGGACCCCGCGGCCAGGCCGCGCCTCAGCGCTCGGGCCTGCGCCGCCCTCAGCGGGGCCCGGCCCGGCCCTGCCCGCCCGGGGCCGCCCCAGGCCGGGTGTGCGAGCCCCGGCCGGGGCGTGCTCGGCGCGGGGCACCATGGTGGAGAAGCGGTGCCCGCGGCTGCAGCGGGACGGCGTGTACCGCTGGTTCTCCGAGCTGCCCTCCCCGCAGCGCGTGGAGTTCCTGTGCGGCCTCCTGGACCTGTGCATCCCGCTGGAGCTGCGCTTCCTGGGCGCCTGCCTGGAGGACCTGGCCCGCAAGGATTATCACTCCCTGCGCGACTCCGAGATCAAGGCCAACAACCCCGCCGACCTGGGCAGCCTCACCAACCTGACGGACGAGGTGGTGCGCAGCAAACTCCTGGTGTCCCTCGCCCTGCTGGGCTCTGCCCACCGGGAGGCCGCCGGGGTCCTGTTCCGCACCCTCACCCACATCGACTCGGTCATCAACAACTACGGGCTGCAGCTCAACGAGGGCCGCACGGGGGATGAGTTCCTGTTGCTCTTCACCATGGCATCCAACCACCCGGCGTTCAGCTTCCACCAGAAGCAGGTGCTGAGGCAGGAGCTCACCCAGATCCAGAGTATCATGGCCAGCACCAGCAAGAATCCCAGCACCTCTACCCTCAACACCATGGCAACCTATCCTGGCTGCCATAAGGTGGGTATCCTGCTTTTTTCCACGCTGGAATGGCACTGGGCTGTGTCTTCCGCTCTCATTTTAAACCTCGCTTTAGCATAGTGAGAAATGGCAGCTCCAGAGGCTGGCGGTTGGTTGATGATGGGGATGGTCAGCTGAGGGCAGAGAGAGGGGAGGGATGGAGTTTTTTTCGTGCTTGTGACATTTAGATGAGAAGGGGTTCACAAGCAGATCAACGGCAGCAATATAAGCCTTCCCTGATTGCTTCTCAAAGCATCTGCTGAGGGAACAGTCCTGCCAGCTGCGTGGAAAACCAATGATTTACGAAGGGAAGCAAATGCATCTCTAGATAAAAGCATCTGTTTAAAAGTTTCCCTGGAAAAAGTTGGAAAGGAGGAGTAGCTGTCCAGTGGAAAAGCATCTTGGTGAGACTAGGCTTTGTTTAGATGGACGTGATGGCAAACATTCGGAGTTTCTTGTGTTAAGCTAAAAGAAATGATGTCGTTTTCTGTCGCTCTGCATCCCTCGGGTATTGATCCTGGTGTAGGGGTTCACCGTCATTAACTTGTTCTTTCATTCAATTGCCAGCAGTTGGGCCGGGCAGGAACGTTTTAAGATGTGCTGTAAGTAATTAGATATGTGACTGCTTAATTGCTCTCAGCCTGCTACACATTAGGGAGTCAAACTGTCTTTCTGCTTGATTTTAACCCGCTTGAAAGTTCAAACTAAGCACCAGCTTAGTGGGTGCCTGGGAGACGTTAACAGGCTGCAGCCTTTGAGGATGTTGAGACTCAGGGAATAATGTCTTACCCTGCTCTTGGGAAAGGTGGGGAATACCTAAAAGCGGTGAAAACCCCTGTATTGGAGTAATAGCCTAAATAAAGCTGTTTCTGAGGGCTCAGTAAAGAATCCGTGAAGTTGAGCATTGAATTCCAGACCGAGACAGAAATGTGTGCACAGTCTTCCCCTGAATACAAATTTCCTTCCAATTTCATGTTTCTTCAAGAACCTCTGCTTTGTGTGAAATTGAGATGTGTTAAACTTCATCTTCTTCTTGCTCTTCCCTTCCTAAGCCTTGTGCTTGTTCCTAACCTYCTGTAGTAAGGGGAAAGAACAAGGTATGGGAAAGCCTCTTCATTCAATTGAAACTTCCATGTGGATAAAATCTGTCTGGAAAGGATATTTTACACAGGATGCAGAAGGGTATAATTAAAACCAGAAAAAAGCTTCTTTTCACATACTTAACTACTTGCAGCTTCGCTTATTCAAATGATGCACCGTGGGCTGGAAAGGAAACACTATAAATCATATACAAGTTTCCCCAAAATAAGATGAGCAAAGAAAAAAGGTAAAATCAGGCAGGSAGGAAGGTTTTTGAGAGTCTTCTTTGCGAGCTGCAGGATTTATGGAGCTGGAAAACTCCGGCACTATTTATGTCAATCTAAGATGGACGGAGAATCCATCCTGCCATTTTTCCTGCCAGGAATAAGGCAGCCAGAATGGTCGTTTGATTTTCCTTTTCTTCTGAACTCACTGAAGGCTTGTCTCTTTAAAAACCACATTTTTATAGAAATCTGTGTTGAACAATCCTGGTTGCTAAGTACAGAGTAGTGAGAGGGAACACAAAGGTGACTTTGATGTCACAGTCTCTGAATGTGCATTTTGTTTGATTAACAAATTTCCTTAAGGTTGGTTTTTTTTTTTCGGTTGTTAATGGGTAATTCTGCTACTTTTAGAGTAAGCAGTTGGCTTAAACCRGGAGTTGGATGAAGCAAGTGGAAAAAACAATGTCTTGCTCCATTCAGCCCTGCTTAAATATGCACAAATAAATTCCAACACCGAGGCCTTAGATCTTGTGATGTTACCAAGTTACGTTGTGACAATGCTTGGGTTGTAACATCACCTAGAAAACAACGTGGATGTGGAGAGAAAGTGAGTGCCCTGTGCTGCTGCCTGCCGAGAGTCCTGCGCTCCTCTTCCTCCTTGGAGTTGGAGGAGAATTCCCTCCCTGGTGCCAGCACTTTCTCATGGCTCCTGTTGCTTTACTACGGCGCGAGCCTCGCCGAGCTGGTGCTGGGAGCTGGGTGTTAAACGGGGGAACGCTGCTCCTCGGCTCTCAGCACAAACCTCTCGGAGCTCGTCCTCAGGGAACTGGAGGAATGGTCACCATTTGACGTCCTGGAAAACTCTGGGAAGCTGGGATGGCGTGGATGGGAGATGGGTTGCAAATAGGGAGSTGTTTGTGAACTGGATGAGTTATCCTACAGCTTTCCCCTGGTGAGAGCGGGAATAGGGTGTAACTCTTGTGTAACTATACCTGTTCTACTGTTACAATTTCTGATTTATGGTAACTTGTTTATTCARGGCCACACAACAAAAATCTGAGCAGAGCTCTTTGTTCTCTTTGCAGAAACAAATGGGAATGTGCTGCTTCTGCTTAGCCAGTCCTATTAAAATATGGCCCAACCTGACATTAGCTATAACTTTTTCCAGAGGATTGGAGCTTGCAATCCTTTTTCCATCTCCTGTCTCACATTTACAGTGAAATATCTCAAARCCAAATTGTGTTTAACAGTGAAGAGACTGAACAGTTGATACAAATTTACTGTAAACGTTTAATGATTCTTCAAGTAGCTTTGGGGTAGGTGAACACATCTGAAGGTGGTCAGTGAAGCAAACTGCTTTTTGCTGTTTTCTTTTACTGTCTGCAATTGCTGACTATGAGGAGGCTCGAAACAACTGCCCATATATTTTTTTGCTTTAATTTGTACTTTTTGAGATGCTTCTTGCCTTATCCGAATCTTAACTTTGGAGGAAAAGGTGCCTGTGGCTGGCTTTAAGTAGGTCAGTAATTATTAGACTCATGGTTTCTACCTGATGATATAAAATGAACATTTTTCCTTGCCCTGAGGAGGGAAATGCTGCCCTCTCTGCGTTGCCTTAGTCTCTGTGAGGGTGGAATCACACAATATCCTGAGTTGGGAAGGGACRCACACAGAGCAYGGAGTCCAACTCCTGGCCCTGCACATCCCAACAGTTCCCCCCTTTGCCTTCTGGCTCTCCACAACTCCTGACAGGAGGGTGCAGCCGAGGGGGGTCGGGCTCTGCTCCCAGGGAACAGGGACAGGATGAGAGGAAATGGCCTCAGGCTGTGCCAGGGGAGGTTCAGGTTGGACATCGGGGAATTTCTGCATGGAAAGGGTGATCAGGCACTGGAAGGGGCTGCCCAGGGAGGTGGTGGAGTTCCCATCCCTGGAGGTGTCCAGGGGAGGCCTGGACGTGGCACTCAGTGCTCTGGGCTGGGGACAAGGTGTGGATTGGTCACAGGTTGGACTCAGTGACCTTGGAGGTCTTTTCCAACCTCRGTGATCCTGGGATTCTCTGCTGGAGTGGATGGCAGATGGAAACACAAATCTGAACTTTGATCCTGTGACCTGCATGGATACTGGACATGATAGTATGAATCCCTGCATGGACTTTCCCTCCCAAGAACTCTGCATGTGTTACTAACTCTGAGGACAGAACTTCAGAAGGAGGGAAGTTATTCATGAGTCTGTCACTGTTTCCTGGAGTTGTTTCATCTCCTCATTGAGATCACGCTGTGAAACCAGGGAAATAAGATCATGCTTTGGGTACTCAGCACRGCTCTGCTGTGACAAGAGCTCTTCAGTGCAGTCAGGGTGATGAGCTGTAGGTTTACATGGCACATTGGGAAGGAATCCTTCCCTGGGAGGGTGGGGAGGCCCTGGCACAGGTTGCCCAGAGAAGCTGTGGCTGCCCCATCCCTGGAAGTGCTCAAGGCCAGGTTGGACGAGGCTTGGAGCAACCTGGGCTAGTGGAAGGTGTCCCTGCCCGTAGCAGGGGTGGAATGGGATGAGCGTTAAGGTCCYTTCCACCCCAYACCATTCCATGATCCTGTGCTGATGGTTCTGATCCGGTGGCGGTTCAGCTGCAGAGCCAGGGTCAGGAATAGGCACCCTGCCTGCAGTTGGTTTGCAGCTGAAGGGAAATAAGGGGCAGTGACACTGTGGTGCTGTGGCTGTTTCGGGCTGGTATCCTGTGAATGGGAAGGAGGGTTCTTGCCCAGTCAGCTTCCAAATACTGCTCCAAGGSCTATTTCAAGTTTATAGCATAAGCTACTATTTTTCACTCATGTTAATTCCATAGGCTCCTCTAAAACTTCCAAATAACTGAAGGCAGTATATTGGGAGCTGTGGAGAGTTGATGTTCTGAGGSTTCTATTTCAAATACCTTCACCTGTCTGCACTGTTTGCCTCAGGGGCAGGAATGGCCATAACTCCATCGAGAAATATTCAGAGATTTTTATTTCAACTGTGGAGTGATGAGTTATAAAAAACTATCACTTGTTGGGTTGAGACTGAGTCCTCAAGCCCTCACAGAGAAAGCAATGCAGCTATTAAGTGATCTRTGTCAGCTGCCTTTATGGCTTTTATTTGAGCTTTGTAGGGATAGAATAAATCATGACRAGCCTAATTTTTAGCCCCTTAACCCACGGAGGGCATTTCATGGCTTTAATGGATGACCATGYTAAGAGCAGTTGCTGGCTGGGATTAGAGGTGTTTACTCACTGCTATCAGTAGTTACTATCTCAGAATGATCTCACTTTCCAAACCACATGAAAGCAACCTCAGGAGCTGTAGGGGCAGGTCTTGTAGCTTCCAGCTGGTGACACTGCCAAGCCTTGCATGTCTTTTGCATGGCCTTTTAGAATTTTGGATACTTGAGGCAACATGGATTGCACACACCTCTTGATATTCCACTTGAAAAATGTGAGGCTTCCAGTTCTGGCTCTTTCCTTACTCATGGTTTTGTTTGAAAGTTGATGAAATGGTTCAGTCTCAAACCTGCAATATTTTCGGAAATGAGCTTTACGTACAAAGGAATCCTTGGAAGACAATGCTCTTGGGTAGTAACAGCATTAATTAGCACCAAATTCCTTTGCCTAATCATATGTTCTGTGATGAACTTGAATTTGGGAACCTAAGCAAGTTTTTCTTGGGAAATGCACTGAACATCCAAACATCAGGGACAGAGCAGCCAAAAATATTTGTGTTGAGCTAATAATGATGATGTTTTTTCCGTGAACTGTTTTCCCATTTATTTTGCACGGGCTGAATGAAGTTTTTGTTTTTAAGAGTGCATTCCAATTCACTTTTTAAATTTACTCTTTTTTGTACTCATTAGCTCGAAGCCGTTAGCTGTCAGTGGAGCAACACTGACGTGGGCCTCATTCTTGTGGAAGAAAGATTCCTGTTGTAAGGTGTTGGAGTTTTGGCCTGTACCAGATCCGAGCTGTTTTCATTGAATCAGTGCAGAGCTGGAGGAGATCCTGCAGGAGATCCTGCGTGGAGAAGCAGAGCCAGCAGTAGTTAACCACAGCTCCCAGGCATTCCAGGGCCTGACTTCAAAGGTGCTGAACAGCAGCAAACCTTGTTTGGAAGTGTTGAACCATTTGGTTTAGTGGGTTTTTTAAATGTTTGAGTTGCTAAAACTGAGATGCTGTCACCTTCGGGCTGGACAGATACAGCACTGCCTCTTCCTGGCAGGGTAGAGCTGGGGTTCTTCTGTCATCTTCAATATTCAAATACTCCAGTGTCCATTTACTTGCTCTGGGGTGCTTTTTATCCTTAAAAAAAGCAAATGTAGTCCCAAGAACATAGATAAGATTTCTCAGAGCCCACAGATTCTATTATAGAAATGCTGGATCTAATTTATCTGTGGAAACGAGAGCCATTGTCACGCTTCCACTCGAATTTGACTTCAGTCTTTGGCAAAAGGATTGGAGAAAGTTGAAGTGAAGTTGTTCCCTTCTGAGGTTTGAAATGGGTATTAATTTGAGCAAAGAGATGTTGATATGGTTCAGGTCTGTGTTTCTCTGTTCTTTCTGGGGTTTGTAATGAGCAGACTTCTAAATTCCTTGCTCTTGCCTCGTGCTAAACCAGATTTTTTCCATTGGTTCTCTTGGGATGGTTATCCAATAATCAGCATTGAAGGGATAAACCTTTTAACAGGTGTCCAGGCCACTGCAGGGTTCAGGGTTTTTGTGAAGAGCTGAAGTGATCCAGAAATAATCAGATCAGTTACTTAAGAGCAAGATCTTAATTTTAATTACAGACCTGCCAAGTCCCAGTGATAAATAGTGAAAGTGAACACTTTCCATGTGTATTATGAATTCTTCTCCAATATCCATTCTTTTTTTCCACCTTTTTTTTTTAATATTTGTCACATAATTTCTTTGTGAATTGTTGCAGAAGACACAGGAGTAGCAACAAACCCTTCCACCAGGGGAAGGCTTCTGGTGTCATTGCTTGGATTATACTCCAGCAGCTTTTCAAATTGCTTCCCTGACTATCCATTTACCTCCCAAATATATATTCCAGCCCCATGGGGGCAAACTCCCACCCCTCTGCTGACAACAGAAATGTGGCAGCTCTGAAGTCAGCATAAAATTAACATTTTAAAGGCAGATGTCAGTGAGGGCTAAAGGCTTGTACGGCAGATAGGACCATGCTACGTCTGCAATTCTCTTGGGAAGTGTAAGGAAATCTGCTCTTAGATTTGGGTGGCATCAGGCAAAGAAATAGGGACACACCTTTACATCAGTGCTGGGATGTAGAGCAGCAGTGTCTGATCCAAGGTCTGGATAAGCAGGAATTATAAACAGGTATTTGTTTTGGTTCTGAGGTGGGTTTAGTGATGGGTTTGTAAAATTCAGATTTGATGAGTCCAGTAACTCTATGGTAGATTTATGTTCCTATTATTAACAGTGTTCACAATTCTTTAAGGAAGGCATTTTTAGTGGAAATAAATCTATAAAATAGAACCCAGACCTATTTTGGTGCATCTGTTCTCCTGAATTCATAAGGAGCCGTGGAGCAGGTGCGTGATTGTCCCGTGGTGTTTAAGTACCACATGCCTCATTTCATTCCAGAGAGTCTCCCAGGACAGAACCATCTGATCTATTATCCATTATCCCATTTCCCTGGGAATTGCCTCTTCACCCTTTGTGTTCCTTCTCTGTGAGAATAGCTGTATTTTGTAGCTGGTGAAACATGGATGCACCTGGCTCTWACATCCTTTTTTGGCTGTTGGGACTGCTTGAATTTCAAGCCAAACACTTCCAGTTGCATCCATGTCCCAGTCCAACAAACCAGCTAAAGGTGTGTCAATTTAAGTGTCGAGGACTTCACTGGCTATGTGGAAAGCTGRGTGTGTTTGTGAGCACTTCCTAAACATCCCTGTGGAAGAGCAGGTTGGAATTTTCTCCTTCCAGTGGGAGAACAGTCAGGTGTTTGGATGTGTAAGTAAATGCACAAGTGGTGCCTGAGGCCAGGGTTTCACAAGCAGCTGGGCAGAATAATGACTTGTTACTACCAAGAGGAAGATGTTTGCTCAGTCCTGCTCCTCCTGGTGTCATCTCAGTGGATTTGGAATTCCAGATCCGTGCATTGGTTGCTCTTGTCTCCAGCTTGGATTTAGCCTGCTGGACAATGTCATGTGATGTCAGACATTGACAGCTGAGTGTTAGCAATGCATTTTTGCCCAAATTATTCAAAAACCTGAGTTCTGTCCCTTTGTTGGGAAACAGCAGCTTCTCTGCCTGAGCYTGCAAGAGCCATCAGACTGGAGCATTTTTGCCAACAGGATTGCACCATGTTAAAGACCTTGGTGTTAACCTCAAACTAAGCTGCTGTTAATACTCAGTAATATGAACCTGGCAGGAGAGGAGTTGAGTGTTTTTTACCCCCTGCATTCACTGTTCCAATTCCTGAGCTTGCTCATTCATGTTACCTGCTCCTGGAAGAGGGCAGTTTATGGCTAAAAAACCCTTTTTAAAAGGAGAATTCCAAAGCCAGTATGGACAGAAGCATTTCTCTGTGGGACCCTCAGTTTATCATTGGCCATTRTTGAAAGCTGAAACACACGGAAAAGTTTTCCTGGGTGATCAGTGGGAGAGTGTGTTTGTGTGGCTTGGAGCAGCAGCTCCAGGATCTCATTAACTAACTCACTGCTCTTCTGTATTATTTGCTTTTCCTGTGTAATGCATGACCTAAATTTCATACCTAGCCAGATACAGAAATCCATATTTTGTTCCCTCAGATCCTATGTCACTGTTCCATGTGTCCGTGGTGCTTTGGGTAGTGGCTATGTTGATTTTTTTGGTATTGGCTCTACTTCAAACTAAGTCAGCAAATACTTTGCTATTAAACCGTGTATTTTCTGTGCTCTGTTTATTTTTCRAAGGAACAGATAATTGCTGTTTTGGTAAAACTCTGACCACATTAAGTTTGACTCTTATCAGTGCTGTTATTTTTATGAAAGACTTTGCTATATTAAATGTTGTCCCTGGGAGGGAGCAAAGCTAACAGTTACCCAGCTTCCCAGATTTACCATTTTCCAGAGTGACTTCCATGGGCTTGGATAGTGACAGAGCCACTTCAGGCAGCAGTGGCTGAAAGAGCAGCACCACCTGTGGAAATAACTGGTTTTTTTTCCCTGTGTGCTTTTTGACGGATCAAGAGTTTGGGAGAGCTTTCTAGAGCTGCTTTTGCTGTCCCAAGGAGATCTGAGGCTGCTAGGACCTCTCTGATGCTGGGAAGGAAATCACTGCACTCTTGGGAGGGAAAAGGTTGGGTTTGGATGGGAAAAATGGGATAATGGCAAAATTCTAGCAATGGCTTCTGTTCCCTTGACGTGTTTGTCCTCAACCCCTGAGTCAAAGCAATTATTTCTCTTCCTGATAACTSCTGGGAGTGGAGGGATTGAGGGAGCAGCATTTAGTGATGCTTTTGTCTAATCTGTGCTGGGAAGGATCCACTTTTCAGTAGCCAACACCAATTTTGATCYTCTCATCATTACTATGAGGATGAAGCACGGAAGAATTCACTCTGAGCCTCAGTCACTAAGCAGTGATCAATTTTCTTTGTTATTTTCAGTTCTGGCTTTAAGTTGAAATGCAGGAGACAGCAGGGTTTGCATCTGGAAAATCAGAAGTCCATCTGTGAGCCAGATGCTCTGCTATGGAAGGAGCAGATCAAAGGATCACAGGATCATCAAGGTTGGGAGAGACCTTAAAACTCATCTCATTCCAACCCCCTTCCACTGGACCAGGTTGCTCCAAGCAAAGATGCAACATTAGAGTGGAGTAGGAATAGTTTTAAGAATCTCTTCAGTTGAGCATTGCAGCTTTTAGAGTCATTGAAGAAGCCTGCAGGCCACTGTGATGTGAAAGGAATTTATGAACAATGCAGTGAAACTATGGAGAGGTGCACCAGAGGGTTTTCCTTCTTCCTGGCCCTCTGAAAATGCTGTGCTGGGGGTAAAATTAAGCACAGTGAAGAATATTTAACTCTGGGCTTGCTGCCGTTTCTGATTGCTCTTCATGGGCTGTTTCTGCTATGTTCTCATATAATTTCTGTAGAAAAATCCAAAGTCTTCTATGCAAAGGYCTGATGCTGTTTCCTTTTAGACCTTGAAAGATTCATGGGCTTTTTTTCTGCATTTATAAAATGTCACTCCTGTGGTTTGTTATGATGTATGGCCTGAACATTCCTGGTTTCTGCGATGCCAACTTATCCATCTTCACTGTGGACTGTTACTGCCTCAGCAAACAAGCCTTGAACAGTTCTTGAGCAGCAGATGTTTATTCCTTAATGGCATCTTGGCTTTCTCAGAGATGTTACAGCTCCTAAAAGGTCCAAAGCAATTTGCTCCCTGCTTCTCCAAATCTTTATCTCCCTGGAATGCCTTGTTCTTTATTCTGAATCCAGTGACTCCTGAATAGTAGTTTGTGCTGAGCCCAAAGGAGGGAATTCAGGAGTGTTGAGATATATGGAGAACATTCCTTCCTGAATTTACCTGCCGCTGAGTTTCTGCAGCTGAATTTGGAAAGGTCCTTCCTGTAAAGCTTTTCCCAGTGTTTCTCCCAACCCTCCCAGGACAATATCTCCTGCAGTTCTGAGCTGATGGGTTATTGTTCCTCTGTTTGGCTTGGCCTCAAGTTAAAAAAAAAAAAARAAAAGGATAAAAAAAAAAAGCTGTTACTATTTTGGAACTAAAACTCTGATTCGCAAGCCACTTTTCATTATTTTACTTTCCCTAAACAAATCCAAACCTTTGCAGTATCGTGATGTTTAAGTCAGTGGAAAAAATTATTTAAAAATTTGGAAGGGAAGCTTGAAGCMGTGGGATTCAGTGGTTCTAACACCATTCAGCTCCCTAACAAAGTGCTCCATTTGGAACTAATCAGAGCTTTGTGATTTTTCTAGGCCAATTTGGAACCGCTTTGATGTGCGACGGAATCAGATAGTATGAGCTCAGGCAGACAAGACATATGGGCTAAATTAATCTTTACCGAGTCTAGGAAAATTAAATCTTTATGGAAAAAAAATGGAGGTTATGTATAAACAAAATGCAAATTATAAGCTGCACGCGATGCTTGTTGTAAGGAGAGTGGAGAGGAGGGAATACAAGATAAGAGGCAATAAATTGTAACAAACTGCTTGTTCAGAGATTTGCTGGAGCTGTGTGGCTGTTCTTACTCAGTTTGTATTTCTGATTGTTCTGAGTATTTGAGATGTGGTTGTTCAGGAGAACTCAGCCCTGCCTGCACTCCTCTCCCAGCTCGCTCCTCTGCACTGTCCCTTTGCCAGGAGGATGGTGCTCAGCCCTCTGGAACTTCCTCCCAGCAGCCACGGGCTGGAGTGAGAGTTTAATGAGCTCCAGGAGAGGGACTGAGTGAGATAAACTCTGCTAAAGACTCCCTTTGGCAAGGAAATTTCAGCTCTTCCCCACCCTCCCGCCGAGCTTGGGGTTTGATTCCTGGTCTAAGTGAAAGTTTGATGTGAAGTTTTGTTATTGGTGGGAAGCTGTGCTGCAGAAATAGTGTATAATTAGATAAACATAATACTTTTGTGTTTATATATAGAATAATAAACTTTCTTTTTTGATCAAGAAGTAGTGCTGAAAAGGAAAGCAGGGACCTGTAACCCTCSTTTCTCCTGACACCCATCTGCCTTYCTGGATTGATTTCTTTACACATAGGATCTTTTTTATGGATGTCAAGTATACAGAGCCTTTTCCTTCTTCCACTGCCTCAAACTGCACATACATCTATAAATGTCAGTCTTAAAATGGAGCTCACAATAGGTAATTGTATGGAGTGGGGCTGTGCTATTTCTGCCTTGCATTGTGTGTGCTGACTGATGGCAACATGCAATGGTAGGGTGTGCAAAGTATTGTTTTCAGCAGAAATTGTCCCAACTCGTGGCTCTGTGTCAGCTGAGCAGGGTCTGAGGGAGCCTTTTCCCTTACAGGGCCCTGGAGCTGCTGCTATTGAGTTACCATGAGTGAGGGAGAACTAATTTTGTTATGGCAAGATGCACATTTTCTCCTGTGATTTGTGCCAGGCTAGAATCCGTGATAAATTCTAATTACAGCTCTCCCTACCAGCATTTCAGGTCGATTTCAAATGTTACAATTGAGTTTCAAGTCACACAGTTACTATGAGCAGTTACCAGGAGTGTTTTTGGTGTTCTGAACTCCCTCTTGAAAGCACCTTTTCTTCTTCAAGGTTCTTAAACCCTTTTTTGTTTTGATGCTGCATGGGCATTGTTAGTATAGAGGTTTTCATTGAAATATCATCATCATCATAACAAGCTTTTAAGTGGCAAAGACAAGAAAATCAGATTTTTGCTAAGAATTTTTCATTGCAATCCGTGTGGAAGTGCTTGGAAATGCCTTGAGTGCATCCCTGTACAGGTAATGGAGCCCCATGGAGCTGCTTCCTGCTCTCCTGGCGTTGGGATGAGGAGAGAGAGGGAAGAGTAAAAGTGAGGAAACTCATGGGTTAGGATAGAGACAGTTTAATAGGGGAAATAAAACCCACACATGCAAGCAAAGCAAACCAAGGAGTTGATTCCCCACTTCCRTCCCCAGGACAGCAGGGCTCCATTCCGGGTCATGGTGACTTGGGAAGAGTATTGGCATCACTGAATGTCCCCTGCTTCCTTCTTCCTCCAGCTTTATGTACTGAGCGTGATGCCATAGGGTCTGGAATATCCCTTGGATCAGCTGTGCTCAGCTGTCTGATTGTGTCCCATCCCAAATCCTTGTGCCCCCCCCAGCCTCCCTGCTGGTGGGGTGGGGGGAAGACCCTAAAAGGTCTCATCTGTGTAAGCCCTGCTCAACAGCAACCAAAACATCCCTGAATTATCCCCAGCTTCCAGCACAAATCCAAACCAGCTTCACACCAGCTACCAGGAAGAAAATTAGCTCTACCCCACCCAAAACCAGCAGAGTGACATAACATAAAAAGGACATTTTCCAAGAGCCCTTTTCCCTGGTTTTCTCGGTGAAAAGTTAAAATGTGTGGTGTGCAGAGGTTAAAGGTCTTGCAATCTCTCTCCAATTGACTGCTGCGTGACTATTGTTTCGAAAAGAATTATGCTGTAAGGAGCTTTTTAGATTAGCCAAAATAATCTCGGTTTGTGAATAGCTGCTGACTGAAACAACTTCCCTGGGCCGTTCCTTGGGGAATATCAGGAGTAACACCCTCGTTTTAAAAGCAGCAAACTTCTCCTGCCTGCCTTCCCAGGGGATCTCTCACTCCAGAGGAAGGTGTGATGTTCGTGTATTCCCTCCGTTTGTTTTAATGGATTTTGGTATTTSCCTTTGCAGGTCACTGCGAGGTCCGAGACCCCCATCAACAGTGTCAGTAACAGTTTGGAAAATGTACTCCATACATCCACACATTCCATGGAGGAGTCATTACCCAAGAGGCCTTCGGGGAAGCACTCCAAAGGTGTGTCCTTTTCCGCGTGCGCTTCCAGCGGGGAACCACCTCGGATCCTTGGTGCTGCTTAGCTTTACTTTCACTGGGATTGGAGGCTGGAATTCTGCTGCTGGACTTCTGGGYTGGGTTGAGCAAAGGAAGTCACAGAAGGGTTTGTATGAAGTGTGAGTGTGTCAGGGGAGAAAGGAGTATCCTTATTTTTCCATGTGGAAATAAGCAGGAAGGTTCTTTAAAATACCTTTTTTTGAAATATCAGCTTCTCTCCCATGAAGTATCCTCCAAGTATCTTGGACACTCCCACCTCTCATCCTCACAGTAGCAGGTTATTTCTTGGATGAAGCATATGGTGATGAGTGTTGCCAGTTCAACTTCCACCTTTCTCTTGTTCTCCCAAGTGAGAAACTGGAGGAAGAAGAGTGGAAGATAAAAGATCTTGCACCTTTCTCAGCACCCTGAATGTTGTTACAAAATAAATCTGATTTTTGTAATGCTATATTGCATGCTGGCTTGGCTAAAAACTGAGCTTAGCAAATCAGGGTTAATGAGTCCATTTCCACACTCCAGGCTCTGACTGCAAATATGAAAATGTCCACGTTAAAATGTGACTAACAGTATTTTTATTTAATGCATGAAAAAACTACTGGTAAATGAGCAAAGTCTTTGAACTGGGAGCTGCTCTTTGTGCAAAACAAAGTGGTATTAATAAAAACAGAGGGGAAATACTTGCCCTCATATGTTGCCTTCAGATATCATTAAAAATATTGTCATGGACCATCTAAATTTTTAAATTTGGAATTTGTTCTATTTCCTTCTGTTCCACTGGCTTCCCACAGAACTTTGCAAATGTAGTTTGATACCACAGAAATTCGAGAATATCAAAGCACATCTTCACTCAGAGGATCCAGTACTGCTCAAAAAGGGTTAAATGTGCCAAGAAACGTTCAGTTGCCTCCAGCAGCCCTCCTTTCCTGTGACACACTCCACGCTAATCCCAGAAGTGTAAGGAGCAGTCATTTTTTACAGCACAGTAATGCTGGCAGGAGCCATTTCTCCAGCTGTAAAAACCATCAGGGTAGAAGAAAACGCAGSACTAAGCAGAAGCATGGCTGGGTTTGTGGCTTTCATCTGATTAAAAATAGGCCAGGGTTCAACACTGTTTTCATTTGTACTCAGTGATTGCTATTCCAGTACCATATATGCTAAGATTAGTCATGGGACGCTGTGAAAATTAATTAGGTTTTCCTCTGATCTGTTTTTCTCTTATAGAATACCTGCCTCGTGTTCAGTTTAATTTACAGTCTGCCTCAGTGGTAGCTGGGAAAAGGGGGTGTGGAACAAATCCTGATATTCTGCYTTCTGCTTCAGCAGCAGTGTAGAAATCTCCTTGATATTTGAGGATCTGTCTGGGAGTTCTGTCTCTTTGGCTTGGAGTGCAATTTAGGATTATTTGCCAGCCTGAATCCACTGTTACTGACTTATATTTCCTTATTTTTGCTATGTAGCAAACACAGCTCTTAATTTAGCAGGCCCCACTAACTTTTCAACCTAGAGCACATAAAATTATCATGAAAGTATGGGATGGACAGAAAGCTTGATTTTTGTGTTGTTAGTTTTTTAGTGAGACTCCTTTCAGACAGCTTGACAGGACAGGATTTCTCCTGAGAAGTAATGAGCTGCCCAAGGTCATCATTCCTCTCCTGGCAAAGTCCTGGAGCTGGAAGTGTCTCAGTTAAAAAGGTGGTAGCTGAAACACGAGAAAGAAAAGAAAAATGAGAAAGCTCAGGCAAGGTGCAGTATTTGTTGTGCTTAGTTGGATTAGAGACAGTTTGAATTAACCCAGGGAATGTTTTAATCCCGATTTGGAGAAGTGTCACTAATTTCACTTCCTCTCCACAGCTGAATGGGGTCGTAGTAGGCTTGGACCTGAAAGCTCTCAGTGGCTGTATTTTCATTAATCACCACTTTTGGCATACAATATTCCAGTTTCTACGTGGGAAAGGGGTGGGAAGAGTGGAGCATTTTGCTGGATCCTCTCGGGCTGTGGTGGCAGTGTGTGCTTGCTGGAAGGGGTAGCTGGGAATGCTYGTTCCAGCTTCGTGCAGAGACTTGTCAAATACTTGGGAATAATTTCACCAGAATTGTGCTGCCTCAGGAAATGAATTTCTAACATCAGTGTCAGCCTGAGAAGTGCAAACCTTTGCTGTTACCTCAGAGGCCCAGCTCCCTGTGGGAGCACTGTCAGGCATTAAATCATAGAATTATGGAGTGGTTTGGATTGGAAGGGACTTTAAAGATTGTCTTATTCCATGGGCAGGGACACCTTCCCCTGGACCAGGTGCTGGATCCACGCTGCAATACCCAAATTGTTGGGAGTGGTGACCAGCAGATACGTGGTTATTTAGTAAAATTCCTGAATTTTTTTACCTTGGTTCTTCAGTCCTGTTGAAGCCCCTTCTCCCTGTGTATCAGTGCTGAAATGGGATAAACCAGGTGGACATTGCTGCAAAGTGGAAGTTGTGGCTCTGGGCAGCTCCTGTACCTGTTGACATAAACATTTTGGGGATCTGTGCTCTATCTGGGCTTTTCTTTTGTAAAATAAAGTTTAAAAGTTTGGCCTGTCCAACTTGAGAAGAAATACAGATGGGTTCTGACAGAAGGTTGTGGAGCTCCTGTGAAATCCAATAACTGTAACAGGCAGTGTAAATTGTGCTTTTTAGTCCTGTTTTGAACAGTGATTTAGGGTTGGTCAAACCTRTTTTCACAGATGTGGAAGTTGTTTTAGCTGGAGGTACCTTTGGGAAGTGGAGGCTTTCCCTGTTCTCAGGAACTGGCTATTGTTGTGCTGGAAGCTGCAGTCAGGCTTGTTCACAGGTTTTGAGGTATTGACAGATCTCCCTGGTCAAGGAGAACAGAGGTAAACACAGATTCTTATGTTACATATCGTTAACATTCCAAGAGGGATGTGTTGCTTTCTGTCCCTCTTCCCACTGTGTCTAGAATGCAGTCAGGTTTTAACTATGGTTTTAACACCAGTTGAACAAACAAATTCAAATAAAGGTTGGGCATTTTTTGTATCCTGAGCCTTTCCCAGTAGCAAGGTGGTTAAAAAAAGTCATTAGTTAAAACCATTTTTCACTACTTTGTTTTGCAAACAATCCTCTGCTGGTAGCAAAGGGAAATTCAGGAAATTCCATTATTTCTCCAAAGTCCAGAAGGAGCTATGTGACCCATGGGAAGCCCCATGCACAGAGCTAATTTTTAACAAGCCTGTGGATGTGGAGTTGTGGTAATTCCCAAAAGAGAGTAGTTATGGTTATCACAGCTGAATGAAAAAATCAGTTGATTTGGTAAAAAAAGCGATAGGAATTTTCCATGCTCCAGAGAAGTTGTTAATTTACAGTAAAGTTCCAAGGATTTGGCCATTAGGTGGATAGCACTGGAGGCAAGTCCTGCTCTCTGCATGTGACATATTTTAGCAATGTATTAAACATGCTCAGTGACCACAGCATATTTTCCAAAAGCACAGCAGAATGAAGTACATCAGACCAGATGTTGAAGTGCAGAACAAAAGAATCTTTATAATAAAAGCAACCTAAGTTACAAACATCCCAGTGCAGAGGCTGGGCAGCCTCCATCCTGTCACTGCTCGCAGTGCTGAGTGAAATTCTGATTTATCACAGCCTCTGGGTGAAGTTTTCTGCATTTGGGGTTTAGGAGTTGCTCAGCCCTGCTGTGACCCTTTGCAGGTGGCACTTCCCTGTGTCCCTCCCCAGAGCAGCCTGGACRGTGATTTCCTCAACTGAACAAGTGTCATTTTCTGCAGAGTGACAGAAATTCTCCTATTCTTGTGTTCCCTGTATATTTATCTTGCCTTTCTGCTGTTGCCACACAAAACCCTCCAAATTGTCTCCACGCCAGCCTGATTTCAAATGAGGCAACTGTTGAAATCTGAGCCTTACAGAGTGAAGCTGAATCATAATTCTTGCAACACAGGATCTAAGGATAGGCACAAACTGCTTCTGGAGGGAGAGGAGTAAAGCTTTGAGACGGAAAATGGGGGCAGGAGGCTTTGTTCTACCATCCCTTCTCCATTTAGTTCTGCTGAGCACAGGAAAACTCAGTGCTTAATGGAAGGAATGCTCTGAGTCCTCACACAAGGTCCTGCAAAGCCTTGTYGTGTCCCAGGCTGGGATAAATACATGGAATAGCACATGGCTGACTGGAGAAAACTCTGTGGACATGAAGGAAAACAAGCTCTAAATGCATCTCAGTAATACATGGATTTAATTTGCCATGAATATCAGGGTGTAAATATATCCCTGTTTGCAGTATTCCCGGTGAGCTCAGGTGGGATGAGCTGGAGATGGGATGTGGTGGTTGTTAGGTGCAGCAAACTTTGGTATCTGAGTTATTTCGTGACAACAGCGAGCAGCAATGTGTGATGTCAGCCTTCCAGAACTCCTCGCCACTATTTTTGCCACTCTGTTTTCCTTGGCAAAATGTGTTTGTATGGTCTTGCACCTTTTTTTTGTCTCCCACTTCCTTGACTCATTCTTTTTCCGTAAGAAACCAGGCTGCAGGAGCTCTCCCAGTTAATGGCTGTCAACAGCCATTTCCTCTTGAAATGTTGGACATCAGTTGTTCAGTCTGCTGAAGGCAGGGAGAAAATACAGGGGGAGGAAAAAAAAACCCCTCTGGAATCCATTTTGTTCAGGTCCAGACTTCAGAGTGCCTTGTTCTGCATCAGTTGTGGAGCTGGATTATTCTATTTTTAAGTAACTACATCATCTCCAACGATATTGGGTCAACTACTGGTAGGGTAGGGCTTAAAGAAATATTTAGGCTATGCTAATCCTTCAGGAAAAATCTCCCTCTCCCAACTGTATATAATTTTTCAGCTGTTTGTGTATGTCCTTGGTCATTTTCCCTCTGAAGGAGAGCTCTGCTTCTAAACTTGAGCAATGTAGGTTGAGATCACACACCAGGCACTGCGTTCCTGACCTTCTGTCTCTGCTGCGCCAGTTGGTTGAGGAGTATCAAGTATTTAGAGTTAACTCCAGAAGGCAAAGCCAAGGATTAGCGTGCTCCAAAAAAACATGTTTGGATGTTGCATATTTCCCCCCGTGCTTAGAAGATTATTGTGTGTTAAGGAATTTCTGGATGATGCATAAATCACGTGCTTGATCTTCTGGACTTGGAGTTCGGTTCAGGTTGGAGGTTTAATTTTGCAATAAAGACAATATTTGAGTTTAGAGTTTAGAAAAAAACATCAGAAATGTTGCATTTCACCTCAAGTTTTTACTGGTAGTGCAGAAGCCCATTTTCTGTCCCCAAAGCCAGGGTGAGTGGCTCATCCTTGGGCTGTTGTAGAGCTGGGAATTCCTCACTCCTGGGGCTGCGCTTGGACTCTGGCAAATTGATGTTGTCATCTGTTAATAAGTTAACTTTTATACTCTCTAGAGGTTGGAGTCAGGATTTGTCATCCTCGTTACCTCCTTTTCCACGTAAGGAGCCTTGTCAGCRGAGATCTGAGATTGCTGTGACGAGATAGCAGGGGAGAGGAGGGASCAGCATGGACACTCCTGACTGGATGGGAAGTTGGCTCCTGGCTGCCTACTCATGCAACAACTGTCATAACCTCTTTGTGCAAAGCTGAAACTGCTCCCTGGGAGCTTTGTAATCCACGGCCTCGATTCCTTGCCCAGGGCAGCCCTTTGTGCTCCACAGGGAGGACTCCCAGCTCACCCCTTGGCCAGGAGCTGCGGTGGGAGGTGATGCTCTGTGTGTTTACAGTGGCTCTGGGTTGAGTTCCTGTGGCAGCAGATGCTTGCATTTCCTCTAAGCAGTTTGAGTTGTGTCTGTACCATATGCCTGGATCACATATTCCCCTAAAATAATGGATATCAAGCGTTTACTTGAGGGCTTTATCCTGAAGTTGCTGAGTGTTTCTCTAACTTTAGCCTTGTTTGGACTTCCTGCTTGTTTTTCCTCAGTAAGGAGGTGGAATCACTGCTTGGGCAGAGTGGTAATCCATAGAATCCCAGAATGTTGTAGGTTGGAGGGGACTTTAAAGCTCAGCTCATTCTACCCGTGCCACCTTCCACCAGACCAGGTTGCCCAGAGCCCCATCATTCCTCTTAGTTTTATTTTATTCTTATGTTAAATAAARATTTGTTTACTGGGCRGTATTAAACCCTAGGAAATGACCARTTTTCTGCTACAGTAAAGTTTGACAAAAACCACTTGATTTGGAATACTTTGAGGCCCATTCAGTTTGGCTTCAGTGACACAGGAGGTCACAAGTAGGATGTTCATTTGTAGAAGGACTCTCCYTTTCCCAGTCCGTGTCTATGAACTCCTGGAAGTGCCTTCTGTGGCACRTGAGTTGTTAGTGAAGGTGAAATTAATGGCCATTACCTCAACAGCTCTGGAAGCAGCAGCATGACCTTCTCCCTGTAATGGAAACAACAAAGCAGCTTCAGCTTTTAATTAAAATTGCATTAAATGGTGAAAAACAGTTTTGCTCAGATCTTGTGGTCATGGCTTAATGCAGCCCATCTTCTGAGTCAGATAAAAAGGTGTTGGGTGAACTTCTCCTGTGGTGGAACTAATGCTTAAACCTGCATTGTGACTGAAAATCCTTAATTAAAGGTGGGAGATGCAATTCAAAAGATAAGAACTTACTGAAGGATAACAAATATGGAATTCAAGACTCAAAAACCCCAAAAACGCCCAAGAAGGTGAATGTTAACTGCTGATTCTTGTCTCCTGGCAAATTCCTGCTCCAACCTCATGGGCAATGGCTCAGTGGGGTTGGACATCCCTGTGTGTGCTGCCTGCAGATGGAGTGAGGGATGTGTGAAATGTTCAGAAATGCTCAGCTGTTCCTTGTGTCTTTAAAATGTAACACTCRGGAACATCTGGGAATGTCTGCTCTGAAATAGCCCATTTTGCTGCCATCTGAAACAGAGGGATGCAAGAATTTAGGAAAGAATTGAAAATAAATGGCTTGCTTATCCTATCGAGGCCCACATATCCCTTAAACGAAATTGGATCAAAATTGCCACTTTAGAGGAGAAAATGGGAGTGATTCACATGTATTCCTAGAAAACCAGCATGTCCCTGCCCATTTTACATACTGTCACCACTGTACTAATGACTAAATGGCAATTTTCTGGTGCATGTCATGCTTAGGAAGCTTTTACAGCTGGTTAGTTGTTAGCTGGTAAATGTTCTTTCCCTTCCCTTAACAGTTTCTTCCTAAATCCCCCATTTTCCAAAGCACATTTTTTCATTTCCATATACCTTTACATTTAGATGAAATCGTGCCTCCAAAAGCTGAGGGTAATAGGCTTAAAGTACAATAATTTTCTCAATAGGTAGCTGCAGTTTTTACAGGTAGCTGCATATACAAGTTGAAAATGGTGTCATCTCGCAGAGATTTTTGGGTCCAGACCTGAACATTTCTGGGTACTTAAAGTAAATCCGAGGTTTCTTGCTTGCCTTTGATGTCAGCATTAGAATTCTCACATGGGGGCTTTTCTCTGCAGTCAGGGGAGGCTGTAATTTTGGGAAGAATCAGACTGCAGCAGGGAARAGATAACAAATATTGTAGGACTGGAGAAATGGGTGATACTGGGAATTGGAAATAATAAATAAGTAAAGTTGGGGCTGTTCAGCCTGCAAGGAAGCTGGAGAGGGGCTCTTCATCAGGTACTGGAGTGATAGGACAAGGGRGAATGGCTTCAAGCTGAAAGGGTGTGGATTTAGATGGGATATTGGGAAGGAATCCTTGAGGCCCTGGCACGGGTTGCTCAGAGCAGCTGTGGCTGCCCCATCCCTGGAAGTGCCCAAGGCCAGGTTGGATGGAGTGTGGAGCAGCCTGGGATAGCGGAAGGTGTCCCTGCAGGGATGGAATGGGATGGGTTCTAAGGTCCCTTCCAACCCAGACCACTGTGGCATTCCATGATACGAAAGAATGAAGYTGAGAGGAGTCAAAGCAGTGGAATTTTGTCCATTAATTCAGTTATTTTGGGGTTGTTTGGAGAAAGTTGTGTTCTTGTGTTCCATGACAGCTTAATGTAGTTTTGATAAACGGCATATGTTGAAAAATGCCAGAGCAGAGCCTGATCCTGAGACCTGGATGAAGGGATTGGACAGCTGTTGGGGAAGGGAAGCATCTGGAGCTGTTCATGGATGGATCCTAAGGAGGAAATTGAGAGTGAAATCTCATTTGGGGCTTGCAGACAGTGGGAATTGGGAGAAGTTTGAGGGGTGACACTGCCCCAACCCTGTGCGAGGAGAATCTCTTGTACTTCCTGTCAGCACTTCATGGAATTGTGGATCTGATCCATATGCTAGATGTGTTATTTTGTGCCACACAAGCAGAGGAGACAAATAGTCAACTTTGGCRTTGTTTATGTGCTTTGAATTTTCATTTCTAATTTCATTTTCTCTTGTTCCTCTGTGCTGGAGAGTCACAGGCTGTAATTATGCAAGACAATGCTTTTGATTAAAGCAAATTTTCTTTCTTGGGTGCACAGAAATGCTAAGCTAAAAGGTTAATGTTTCATTTGCTTTCTGACTTGTTCTTTTATCTCTCCCTGGAAAAAAAGGAGGAGAGGTACTTGCTGTGCTGCACGACTTCCCTGCCTGGAGTGGATGCATTTCATCAGTGGAGGGTGTGGTGCTATTTTTAACCATCACTCAGAGGGGCAGCCCTGCTAAAATTACATCATTAATATCCACAGCTGAAAGGAAACGGCAGAAAACACCACAAGGCCTTCGGAGTGTCTCCCTATTGTGTTTTCCACTCCTGTGGATGAATTATTCCAGGTGTATCATTCCAGCAGGGATGCAGTTGACTCACTGTGTTTACAATCAGACCCTTGTAAACAGGCCTGAGGAAAAGTGGAATAAGTGAATTTGTCTGCAGAAAACAGCAGGTATGAAATAGGTCTGAGTGGCTTGGGGAGCTCCCAAGTTTGTATTACTTCCTCTCCCTGTTATTAAGTAGTTCAGGGATTTGCTGGATTGCAAAAGAAGGTGGGGAAGTAGAGCTTTAAACACTAATTTTTGCTAGAAGTGGGTTTTTGTTTYGTTCTGTAAACCCTTCTAAAGAATCTGCTGGCAAGTGTGGAGATGCAGAGCTTCAGGCCTTTGAGGTTTTTAGAGGATGGGTTTGGTGTTTTCCATTCTTTTTACCTCAGTTTCTGGGCATTCTCACTGCCCTGGCAAATATTAATAAAATCTACTTCAGGCTTTTCCCTCCTATTTACTTCATARATGCGTCACAGTTGTCTAATAGCTGTGTAGTGTCTCCACTCCAGTTTAAGTGCTGAATTAGAACTTTTCTTCTGTCTCTTTGAATCAGTGGTCAAATCTTGTCTGGCACCCAGAACGAAGGAAAAATGAGTTATACAAAAGTAGCAAAGGGAACAAGAATACAAAAGGCTGAGAACAGAGACACGAAAATGTACGAGGCCCTTCTTGCCACAAAAGGGGAACCTCACAGAAGTGGCTGTGCAGGGATATTTGTTTCTCACTGAACTGAGAGCACTTGAATGCATTTGTGGCTCTTGGCAAGACTGTCTGTACTCAAGGATTTTTCTATTCCAGATGAGTCCCTTAGTCTGCTGTTTTTACATAGCATGCTAAGAGAATATTTTTTGTTGTTAACGAGGCTATCATTCCTTAGAAAATAAAAATTGAAGCTGCCATCAGATGACTTTGTCCTTGCTGCTCCTGCTTGTTATTGCAGCCTTAGTCATGAGTTTACAGAGCTGAGACTGGTCTCAAAAATGCAGCAAACAGCACGTGCTTATTTACAGGAGCATTAAACCCTGCTGGCCTGGAGCAGCCCTTTCAAACCAGGCGAGCTGCTCGTTTCATCTGCCTCGGGGACTGAAATGCTGCATTTTCTCTTTGGAGTTGGAATCTCTTGACTCCTTTGGGAAGGGGCAGGARTCCCCTGGAGCCATCCGATCCCGGGGCTGTGGTGTTTCAGCACCAGATGCCCTTCGAGCCAGGGCACGTTGGCCGAGCAGCTGCTGCCTCGTCCCCTCCCTCCGSGCTCCAGCCATGCCGATATATGGTTACAAACTGCACCCTCGGCCTGGGAAACGAACACCCCTGTGTCTGGAGAAATGTATATTTATATATGGCACACTCAGCTCCTGCCTTGGGGGCTTGAAGGTTTCCATGGTGCGGGGCAAATCCTCCTCCGATGCAGTTGGGGTTGATTCCCAGGGGAATTGCTTTTATGCAGTGGGGACTGGGGTGTTTGTGTAGAGCAGCAGGGGATTATCGTTAGCTAAGTGGTCTTAAAGCAGCTTTATTCATTCATTAAGTGAATAAGATCTTGTGTGATGAGGGAAAACTAATGGGTAGTAACAGCTTTAASTCGGTTCCCATTTTCCCTGCCTCCAAAAAGGTGGTTTGTAGTTAGTTCAGGCTGCACCCAAAGGCGCTTTGGTGCATTATTTCATTCTGTGTTGCCGTGAGACTCAATCGTCCATCAGAATTTAGGACATTGCTCCAAACTTCAAAGCAAATGCCAGCTCAGGTCTCTGGCTGTGGTGGCCACCTGAATGTGTCACATTTTCCTTGTTCTGGTTTCCTGGCTGAGGTTTGAGGCCTCTGTCTGAGCTCGGGGGAAGAGGCTGTTCCGTGCAGACCTCAAACTTCAAAGGCTCCAACTGAACTGGGGTTGTTCCTCTGCTGATGTTTGGGATTTAGGGAAGCCTGGGATTTCTGGGCTTTGCTGCACTTTAGCACAAAAACGAATTTTGCATGTGAAATTTTGTGGGTGAATACAACATTCAGAATTAATCACCTGGCCCACCTTGGGTTTGAGGGGGCTCAGGGAATTTTATGTGCCAGAGAAAATCCTTTCTGGGGAAGCAGGAGATTTCTCTGTGATGAGCAAAGCTTCTCTTAAGAATGAGAAACAAAGCCAACATTTTGTTTAAAAGTGCTCTAAGAATAGTAAATAAAATAAGCACTAGATCAGATAAAACCAGACTAAATATACAACTGCATCTTGCTTACCCAGTAAGTAAAATTATTTATATCCAAAAGCTGAACATTTCTCTTGATTGCAGAGATGTTTTTATTAGATAAATTCGACACAGGCAGCCTGTTTATTTAAATTGTCTGTCCAAGGCTGTGTGTGAGTGGTTACTGAAGCTGCCCTTCACCCCAGAGTTTGGGACTTTGGTCCCTTTTGCGGGAATACTTTTCCATGGGTTCCTCTGAGCTAACTGGGAGGAGGAAGATGAGTCACTGGGCTGCATCCCTGAGCAAATGAAGTCCACAGCTGCATTCCAGACTTCCMCGTGCTCTCCTCGGTTGTATGCAGCTAGTTCATTAGCTGCTGTCCCGTGTGGAATTAGGCAGTAAATACAGTGTACAAATTAAATTCCTGGAGTCCTTTCAAAATGCAGCCCCCAAGCCACAAAATCTGAGCATGTTTAATCTCACTGTGACTGATACCTCTGAATTTGTTGTAGGATACCTTTAAACCTTCAGGGTTGCATGTGTTTACCTAAAATCCTGCTTGAAAATGCCAAAGTGTTTCCATGGTACTAAACCCCATCCTTCAGGATTCCTTTCTGCCTGTGTTCTGCCTGATATTCTGAGAGCTGCATCTTTGCTCGATTAGAGCTGTTTGGATCAAGGAATGTGTTGCTGCCTTGTCCCTCATGTCAAACTCCTGCAGCCTTTCCTGGCTCTCTGTCCTAACTCTTTCCAGCCAGAGCTCAATTCCGTATTTCAGCAGATCCTTGTGGATGTTCCCAGGCCCAGCACCTGCTCAGTGCCATGTGTTGGTGCTCAGATTTAGGAAGGCGGTGGAGCTGTTTCCCAAATACGTCCAATCCAGCAGCCCTTGCAGAATTTATTCTGCAAAAGCTTTTTCTGGCCTCAGAAAAGGAAAAAAAGGCAACTTGTCAGGCAGTTGTGTGCTCAGTGGCCATGGCAGGTGGGAGCAGGGATGGAARGGGCTCTTGGCCTCAAGGATTTGGGAAGAAAACCGTTCAAAATAGTGTTTGAAGCCATGGCTTGATTTTTTTTTTCAAGTGATTCTTGAGGGTTTTACATTTTCCTGTCCAGATGGGAGTTTTCTCCAGCCTCCAGCACAGGCACTTTGGGGTTCAGTGAAGCTTTTGAATCCAGGGAAGTTGCACAACCCATCTTTAGGCCGATTGACTTTTGTGGTTGGCTGAAGTGCTGACAGGATCCTTCAGGATTACTCAAAAAATGCATGAATTCAGTTAAAAGCTGACATATACAGGCATTTTTTTTAATATCTGTTTTGGAGAAACATAAGAAGGTCACTTATTTGGCAACTGAAATCAGCCAGAAAGTGAGGAAATAGCAGGGACATGAAAACTCCTYGTGTGCTTGGGGTGGGTGTAATTATTTCCTGTGGAATATTGCAGTTCATAGGCTCCAGCCTTGCCCTTCAATAAAGCAGGATTGACTTGTCACCTGAACTCCTGTTGGAGGGATGTGTTGGTTTGGATCTTAAATATTCTCTGCATTGGAAGAACCCTTATTTCTTCCAAAAGAAAGTGCCAGTTGGAAGAGCTTGTCCTCTGCTGACAGAAAATTTTCGTTCTGTCCATGAAACTTTACATTTCCAGGGTTTTCCTGTAGAAGAACAGCCAGCCAGAAGATTTTCTTGCTAACTAGTAAAACTCTTCTGTTTGGTTACAAGTTTTTTCCCAGCTGCACCTTCCTTTTCCATGGAAAAGCTGTTGTCTGCTCATCCCCTTTTAGTTTTAAGGGATACCAGCAGAAAACTGGAGGATGAATCCTGTTATGAGGCTGGGCTGGATCCACATGAGTCCAACATACCTTAAACTTGAACTATGTCTTCCTTTTTCTATATAATTAAATAATTTTAAATTTAAATATTTATTTTTCCACCTAAATATTCAATTGAAGTATTCCTCAGCAAGCAGCAGCTTTATATTTGCACGAAGGGTTTGGGATCACTGAAATGTCCCAATTAGGCCTCTTCACATGGTGTTTTCTCCATCCATAACCACTGTAGGATGTGAAAACAGGTTAATATCCTGATAAACTACCGTGCTGTGTCTGGAGGGCTCTGAGATGTCCCTTCTCACTACCAATATAACAACAAAAGGTCATTCTCACGTGGCAGCTCGATGCACTGAACTGCAGAGAGAATTGCTCCATCCTTGCCTACCTTTGACTTTTCTAGTAGTAAAATAAGATGATTTTCAAAAAGAAACATTTGTTTCTTTGCCTGTTTTCCCCTCCTTTTAAGGGAATATTTTAAACACTTCTTGGTGCTGTTGGGTGGAAGCATTCTCCCCTGTAGCATCTCTGTGGGCAAGCTCATGGCTTGGCAATGGAGTTAATTATGCCTTTTAATTCTTTGCATTTACAGTTACAATGCAGTTACATTTAAGAATGGATTGGATGTTCTTTGCCTCCCAGCAGCAGTTTCTGTACCCACAGACCTCCCCCAGCAGAGAGCAGCTCCTGTTCTTCCTGCAGCTGGACTCTGCTCCATCCATTGATCCAGATTAGATATCCCCTGGGAGGAATGGTTTGTGCAGGAGTTAATGTGTCATGGAACGAGCTCCTGGGACATAGTCCCCATCCCTGGAGGCGTCCAAGGAATTCCTGGACGTGGCACTCGGTGCTCTGGGCTGGGGACAAGGTGGGGATTGGGCACAGCTTGGACTCGATGGCCTTGGAGCTCTTTTCCACCCTCAATGATCCTGTGATAGCACCAACACCAAGATCGTGGCATCCTAAAGGTGCTGATCAATCCCTGAGTTATTTAGATCTCSGTTCTCATCCTAATAGTTGATTTCTGCAGCCCTCCAGTATTCCAGTTAAAAAATAATTGAAGTTTTGAGAAGTAGGAGAGACAGGGAAATGAAATTTGCTTGATGAGAAAACTTAGTCCTTGTGTGTTTGTGCAGAAAAGGATCAATGTGTGTGCTGGAAAGAACAGAATATCCTGAGTTTTTTCATTCCCCATYGTAGCCTGGGTAAAAAGCTTTAGAAAGATTAGAAAAGTAAAAGCAGGAAGTTTTCTGCAAAACAGCCAAAAAAACCTCTTAAGCTGATACTTATAAGCAGTTAAAAAAACCAAACAAAAACCCAAGAAAGCCCTTTAATTTCTGGTGTTTTGTTGCCATGAATATGCTTTGCATGTAGCAAATAAACTGGTTTTTTCTTTTTCCCTTCTCTTCTCCCTGTATGTATGGGAATATAAATCCTGGTGGGTTCGTGGGGAGCCTTTGTGGGTTTTTGTTCCCAGATTTTGGCATGTACTGGACAGCAGGAATTGAGTAATGCTGCTTTTGAAGCATTTCTTTAGCAAACCAAGAGGCCACGGCCTGYGAAAGTGGTGGTGCTGCATTTCTGACCACTTCTGTGTAAACAGGGATGTGGAAAGGATTTTATGAGTTCCCTTTTGTTCAGCCTTTTCAGCACAAGCTCAGTTGCTGTCGTTGGGTTTGATGCCTGTTTCCATGAAGGCACAACTTCATGAATGAAAATTGAATTAGTCTTTCAATCCAGAGGCATCATTTATKATTATGGCCTCCCATAGAAAAGATTTTACTTAGGATTTTTTTCCAGCTTAAAAATAACTTGCAGCCTTTCTGCTGTGTTTGGTCAAGTACCACAAACCAAGAYGTTGAGCCCAGTTTCAGGAGACTCGGATTTTACCACCTGGAGAGTGGCATTCCCATGCTACATCCCACACAAACTGAGCCTGCATCCAGGGATTTAATAAAAGGAAAACCACTAGCTTAGGTATGGAGTGCTGTTTGTGGTGAAATGTTGGATATTATGGAAAAGGGCTGGGCCACAATCAACACTCCAGATTTATCTTGAATGACTTGACTTTTTTAGGAGGAGCATAAAAGTCTCAGTGGGGATTGAGGCACTGATCTAGCTAATGCTTTTATTAGGATTGATCCAGAAGTTGTAAAAAAGGAATTATAAAAACCTCAATCTCCAGTGGGATATTCCAAAATGTCTCTTCTGCGCTTACCCACTGCAGGTTTTACCCTGGCTGGGAATGGCACATCCTGAAGGGTTGGAATTGGCGTTTTCCCTTATGTAGCTGCTGACATTTTGGGAAGAGGACCAAACCCCTGATTTTTTGGAGGGGGAGGCAAGAAATCCAGAGGATTTAACACCTGGTTGTGAGGAGAGGGAAGAAATTGTGCGTCCCTTTACAGAAGCACTGAGCYGAACAGATGAGAAATGCTCCAGTATCAGCCAAAAGGGTGAAAATCCCCAGCTGGAATAGGAAAACAGACCTGAATAAAATGTCTTCAGGCTCCCTGGATCTGTTTTCCCTGGATGTTGTGGAAGGGGGTGGGAGGCAGTGGTTGAAGAGGAGACAAGATGACGTAGCTCCTGTCCTGGCTGTGATTCCTGGCTGTGCCTCAGAGCTGGAGTATTCCACGCACAGGCTTCCATACTGGATACAGTGATATGTACACTGAAAAACTACATGGAAAATGCTTCTCTTRTGTTTAAATAAGCAGCAAATAATCATAATAATTAAAAAAACTTTAAGGAATGATGCYAGGAGATACTGGGAGCACAGAGGGTGCCACAGCCTCTCTGGAGCTTCTCCTACAGCACTGAGCTTCTCCAACCCCTTTTGTGTTTCCCTTTACCCCTTTCCTGGGTGATCTCATCCAGCTGTTCCACTTACCTGCTGGAATGTCCCAGATATTTACGGATAAATCTCCACAGCAAAGAGCCTTGTTTGCCTCTTTGCCAGTGCAGCTTAGGAAGCCCAGCAGCGAGGGAGGCACAAGCACTTCCACAGCCAAGAGCTTTCCCTGGATCGTTTTCCAGGGAAGTTCTGGGAGAGAGGAGCAGGCAGGAGGGTATCTCAGGCTCTGAGATCCTGTGTGGTGTCCCATCCCCTGCCAGGCTGCTGGGATTGGATCCTGCTCCATGCACAACAACCCCTAACGTGGAGAGCGTGGCTGGACTGGCGTGGGTGAGTTCCCATTGATTCCTTCCAGACCTAAAACTCAGGTTTAAAGTAGCACAAATATTCTCTGGGAATCTCTTGAATTAGAAACCTTAACTTTTTGGATCYCCTGGGTTGGGAAGTTGGAGTTTTGCTGAATTCAGCATCCTGAAAAGACATCAGTATCATGTGTCCTTAATTCTGTACAAAGGTTTTYCTGCTCCTGGACTCATTTATTGGGATACTGGGTAGAGTTGGCTCTTTGAGCAGTTTCCCTGCTTTTAAGAGTAAAAACAGTAAATAAAAATTCCTTTTTTTTTTCCTTGTGCTTGGTGGATGGCACCTTTTCTTCTGGAGTTTTGTATCACTGATGGAATAAAGTTAAGCTTCAGGGTAGGTTTATTTTAATAAAACCAACCAGAAGCTCAATACCACAAAGAGTAGGTGAGAGGCCACGTAACACAAACGTGCAACTTGATAAATAAAACAAGATATTTTTTAGGCAGGTGATATTTTTCCACAGTATTGGCTAACTGGGAAAAAATTCCTGGAACTCTGTATAATATTAGGAATTATCCAGTTGGTTGTCCCTGAAGCCTGATCTGCAGCACACTGAACTGTATTTCATGCTCCAGAACAGAATAAATCTTACAAGATTAATGCAAAAATATTTACCTGAAGGTCCACTTTGCTAATTGCAGTCGTTTTCCATGGATAAATTCAGTGCAGTGGATTTTATTCGCGGAGCAAGTTCAGCCCAGAAGTTGAGCACGAAAAGGTCATGTCACTGTCAGCACCACACCATCCAGAGGTGATTTAAGGTTTGTTTTCAACCCCCAGAGTAAAACAGGAATAGCTTTATTTTRTGTCTCTGGGTAATCCAATTCTGCTGGAATTGCTGGAGAGGGAGAATGAATGACTGGAAGAGATGGGATTTGAGTCCTTTAGAAATGCCAAATGATAAGAACAGTTGCAGGAAAGTGATGCTGGGTTTGCTATAAACAACAAGTGTTGCGTAACACTGGCTGTGTTTTTCAAAACCAGATGTTGCAGTAGTTGACACCAGGATTTCTGCAAGTTATTTACTCCTCCTTCAGCTGCTTCACCACCATTCCCCCTCTCTATACCCACTTTGCACATTCTTTCTCATTATAATCCTTAGTACTTACAATGCCAAGCAATATTCAGTATATTTCGACTGTGATCACAATTCAGAGTGTCCTGAATTCTCTTAAATAAATGTACCGAGGTAGATTTTTTAAAAAACGAACTTTCTGCGTGTCAGAATCCTCATCTTCAAACCTTCATGCCATGAAATATTGTCTGGATGGCTCAGCAATGTCTGGTGGAGCAGATTTCCTCCTGTGGTGCTCAGCATGTGGCACAAAATCATTTCAGAAGCGTGAGAGGAACCCACTGAAATCTTTTAAGAGGAACAAACCTCTACAAAAAGCAGAATATGCAGGAGAGAGTAGTAAGTAATGAATTGACATTATTCATGAGCCCAGGGATTGATGTAATTGTAATTGGGAATTACATGGAGGAGGAACAGTTGTGGGGATTACAAAAGGAATGTTCATTCTCTAAATGGAAAGACACAAACATCTCTAGATCTGTTTGGAATTTGGAGGCTCTAAAAATTTTCCCTGCTAATAAGAGTCAAAGAAGAGATTTTTAAGCAGCCAAGACCCAGGTGGGTGCATTTTTAAATGAACAGGACCTGCTGTGCTTCCCTGAGACCCCACCTGCAGAGCTGCATCCAGCTCTGGGATTCCCAACATCAGGAGCTGCTGGAGCGAGTCCAGAGGTGCCCACGGAGATGCTCCAACGGGTGGAGCCAGGCTGGGAGAGCTGGGGGTGTTCACCTGGAGAAGAGAAGGCTCCAGGGAGACCTCAGAGCCCCTTCCAGGGCCTAAAGGGGCTCCAGGAGAGCTGGAGAGGGACTTGGGACAAGGCGTGGAGGAACAGGACACAGGAAATGGCTTCCCTCTGCCGGAGGGCAGGGATAGATGGGATATTGGGAAGAAATTCTTGGCTGTGATGGTGGTGAAGCCCTGGCACAGGTTGCCCAGAGAAGCTGTGGCTGCCCCATCCCTGGAAGTGTCCAAGGCCAGGCTGGATGGGGCTTGGAGCACCCTGGGACAGTGGAAGGTGTCCCTGCCCATGGCAGGGGGTGGGACTGGATGAGTTCCACCTTCCAACCCAAACYATTTTGGGATTCTCTCATTCTCTGAGGACACAATAAAATATTTAAAAGGCCCTAATAAAACCTTCAGGCCATGATTGCTTGGAAACAGAGGGAAATGAAGCTCTGGATGGGCAGGAGGGTGGCTTTGGGTGGAGCCTGAGCAGGGACAAGGACACTGGAGGTGGAACAAGCAGGTTCCTGTTGTGGTGGTGGTGCTGTAACTCTTGTGTTGTTTTGTCGTGCTCTTAGGAGGAAGTTCCATGTGGTAATCATTGATTTGAGTCTTACAGATAACAGAGAGTATAAATAGTCCTGAAAACAGATAAACAGCTGGTGATTCCCTGGAAATAGTGACAGAATTCTGGGCTTTGCTTAGAAGTGCTCAGTGAAAAGACACCTTACACAGCACCTGTCACTCACAGGGAAAATTCAGGTGACTTTGGGTTGAGATAATTTTGCTTTTGTAGTTTTAAGTCAATGTAAATTGGCTTTTTATAAGAAAAATTCCATGTGTGTATCCCCAYGTGTGCAGTCGGAAGGCAGGAGAAATTTATGAGAGAAATAGAAATAATCTTCATAAAGTTTTTGATGGTGGAATTCCTGATCTGGGTGTCTTGGGAAGTGGGAGTCTCCAGGTATTCAGCATATCAAATATCTGATGTGTAAGATCTTTACAGGCTGAGGGATGGAGGCAGTGACCTGTCCTGGCATTCCATCCTTTCCACACTCAGATCCTGTTTTTCCTTACAACTTACTCCAACGGAGGCTGAAATTTGCCATGAAACTGCAGGAAGGGAGGAGTCAGGAYGTCAACACAGCCATAAAACCACACTGAACTTGTAAAACCAGGCCCTGAAAACATGGAGACTTTTTCCTCATCCTCATTTCCCTGGAAGGGATGGTGTTTATTCCTTGATGTTATTAAGATAATTCCATGTGTGTGTAGTGTGTTATTACAGTGATGAGTGGAGTGATAAGGCCAGGAGGAAATAAAAAGCTTTGCATGGAGTGGATTGTTTGGGTGGAAACTGCTTGGAATGAAGCTTTCCCAAGTGAAAAGCACGGAGTGGTGGTACCAACATTCCTGTCTGAGGGAGGAAGTTGGAGCTGGGCACCAGGAACACCTCCGCAGGTCATGGGATGCTCTCCAAGCAAGGCCTGGCACTTCCCAAAAGTCATCGCTTCCGCCTGTGTTTAGGAATATCCTCCTCATTCTTCTTCTCTCTTTGTTTTTCCATAGTGAGTGTTGAAAAAGTGGAATTAAAGGGACTGGCACACAAGAAGAATGAAAGAAATGTTGAGTATTCCTTTGAGGTAAGTTTGGGTTTCCTTTCSTATGAAAGAARAGAGGATAATACTTAAGGAGGAGTTAAGGAAATTCTCAAACTTCATTGCTGGATTCCAAAAATTGGTCTAGTGGAGCTCCTTTGGGCTAGATGGTAGTTTTGAATCAATGATTTGAAAGTCATAAGTGGCTGTGGATGATGCAGAGGTTGGTAGGTGGGGACTGGCAAAAAAAAAAGTCATTTTAATGCAGGGAGTTGTGGCAGAGTGTTTATTTAGGGGGAAAAATCATGCCACACTTACAGAATGGTTATCCATATCCATTCTTCCGCTGGAATGCAGAAGCCAGAGAGAATCTAAGTCTGAATCTGGACAAAGGAGGATGTGGGCTCTGAGGGCACAGCTGCTGGAAAGAGGCAGGATGGGAGCCAGTGGGATATGGTTCCAAAAGGTTGGAGAGCACAGAAAAGCTTTGGAAATTCTTCAGGGCTTCAGGAAAACACTGTGGAGCCAGAGTTGGAGAACTTGACTGGAAGGTGACTTTCACAATCGTCTAAAAGCCTTTCCAGAGGGAATAAAAATACTTCCCAGCAAAGGGGACGTTAATCCAGCGGGAAAGGCAAAACAGGAACCGTTGTCTGAGAACTGAGGCCAGCCTAAATCCGAGTGGAAGTGAGAGCAGTGCCTGTGGAATGAGCGTGGTTCACCACACACCACGAGGAGAAGCGACTTCCCCCCGGATTGACGCAGCCTCGGGAGCTCCGGCCGCCGCTCCCGCTTCCGGTGGAGGGATGACTTCATCCCATGAAAGCCCGGCTGAACGGCAGGGATGGATCTGGGTGCTGGTGAGGAGCAGTGACAAACTGCTTCTCCCCCAGCTGGAACAAAGTATTCCAAAATCCAGGATGCAGAGCCCAGAAAATGTCTTTGGTTTGTTTAATGAGGCCCCGGAGTCAGACGGGGGGTGAGAAAAGGAGAACCCGAAAGGAACCGGGCAGGAGAATCCTAATTATCCAYAACTTTCACCAAATTATTCCTTAAAACTCCCAGCCAAGGCAGAGCATCAGCTCAGCAWCTGGTGGGTTGCTGGCAGCATTAACCTCTGCAGGACTTGATTCATGGAGAATATCCCCAATTTCCTGAATCCCATGATTGTTCCAAGTATCACCGATAGTAGACAGGATTTTTCCAAGGGCTTTCCAAACTCTGTATGAAGTCTGCAGTTGTCTCCACTCCAGTTAGGATCTCGTGAAACTTCTTTTCCTATTACAAATTTTTCTATAAATAACAGAAATTACTGTACCCAGTGTTTCACTCCACAGCTTGAACCGAAAGAGGAGCACAGGGTTCAGCTGAGCTGAGAAATTGGTGTTKGCTAGGTTAAAAACCCAGCTATGGAATGTTTTGTTCTGTTTAGGAACTTGGGAATAGGAGGTCAATGGATAGAGCAGTTTATTTTTATTGTTCCCTGCATTTACAGTTCACATTATTGTTTTGTAAGCAGTGAAAATTCAAGTTAAAACAGAAGTCATAACAAAAGTTGGGTTATTGCAGACCTAGGAAAAAAGGGAAATTTTCCTATATTTTCTGAAATTCCTCATGAATTAAAAAAAATATTTATCATAAACTTTAAAAAAAACRACCCACAAGTTTTTCCTTCTTCCTTTCTTTTTTTTCCCCCCTTTTTTTTGTGTAACAGCTCTGCCGAGAGGAAATTCCTCCCTTATGTAATATATTTTGAAATCCTCTCCTCTCCCCAGTCTTTTTGGCAGCTTTTGGATGGCTGGAAAAACTTTGTGTATGTTTTCAGTTGTCATTGAAACTAATGTCATGTGAGAGGCTGCTCTGTGATCCCGAAACATCCCCCCGGCTCCTTCCCCTYTGGAAGTGCTGAGGATCCAGATGCCTCCCAGACGCCTCCGATGGATGTTTGGAGTCCCCAGGGACTCATCACTGGCCTGTCTCGTGCTGATGTTCCTCATGCCAAGAAATCCTGACTTTCGGCTCAGTTAAACTTCACCTCCCAAGCAATAAATGCCTCGATATCTAAGGATGTCGTGACTTGTTTGGGTGGGAAGAGATTCTGAATATTCCCGGTTTTTTAGGGCATGGATAAGATGGAGTCCAGAGCAGGAGCTCCAGGTTTCCCTCGGAAGGTTTTGCCTGGATTTTTGCTGCCATTCCCAGCTTCACGTGGCATATGGAGTTGATTAATTAGCAATAGGCAGCCTTGTGCTGGGGGGAGCCGTTCCTGTTGGAGAGCAGATCCTCCAAAGCAGCTGTTTTCTTTAACAATAATGAGGGAAAAAATTCCATGACTTCGTGCTTGGTTGCTTAACCCTGGATATGTGCAGTGTGTAAGGTCTGGGTAAACTCTGAGGGGCTTTTCCAAGCATCCAGACTAGTTGTTGAGTGTAAAAACAACAAGAATTGGGCAGTCATTTTGTCCTTGTGCACCAAAAAAGTGTTTCCTTGTTGATGTCACCCATCACAACATCCGTGGGCGATGGTTGATACCAATTATTGAATTGTTAGGAACCAAATTTAAATGAATTACTAAACCAAATCTTTCTTGCTCCTCCCCAAGGTCCTGTGGTCTGATTCTTCAGTGACGTTGGTAACCAAATCTTCTGCTGAAGTGACTGAATTTATTTCAAAGGTAAAGGTGATAAGAAAAACACTTTAAAAATGAAAAAAATGTTTTGTCCCTCCATATAATTTTGTTCAATGATACTTTTCAAAATGTGCCCAAGCAATACAAATTGAATTTCATCAAATATTTGACTTCTAAATGGCTGTGGCTTGAATCTCATAGAAATAACAAGTCTTCTTTTCATTTATTATTTGTAATATCCTCCCCCTTTAGCTATCTCAGCTRTATCCAGAAGAAAACTTGGAGAAATTCATTCCTTGCCTAGCTGGTCCAGATTCATTTTACCTGGAACGGAACCACATGGATCTGGAATCAGACCTGAGGTATGCTGGGATTTTGTGGTTTTTTTATCTTGACCCTTGGCTTCWTTCACCAAGAAAAAGGAAAAAAACAGGAAATAGAAATATTATCTTCATATTCTAAATTACTTAAAAGAAATTAGAGCCTTTTCCTTGATGTTCCACTAATTCCAGTGCATAACAATTTTTCAGGAATTCTTTCTTCAGAAATACAGATGGTAATAATATTCTGTATTAAGCTTCCTGGAGGATTGATATTTCCTCATTCCTTGTGAAGAACAAATAGAGGATCATTGGCTTTGCAAAAGTTTGTTTTGGACTCAAAAATAACCAGAATTGCTTAAAACAATCCCTCAAAACTCAGGAAAAAATAGTAGCCTGAATATTCATCCATCTGGATTGAGGAATGGGTTGTGGGGATTTATTTTCCCCTTTACCCTTTCACAGAGTTTTTTATTGTCTCAGTTGTTGGAGGTTGTCGTGGTGTTTATTTTACTTTAATTTGAAAAAGGTAGGTCTGTATTTCTATATTATTAAATGATTCAAWTTTTGGAAGCCTTTCACAGTTAAGAAATTTTTGAAGCTTTAGCTTGTACCTCCTCAAATTATCACAAATCACCTGGCCATTATTTAATATAAATCAGTGTTTGAAATATCATAATTTGTGGCAGATCACATCATTGCTCTATTTTTAAACACTAAAATGATTTTCCTAGGAAAATTGGAGGGACTTAAATTATTTWCAGCTACTGCTGTCTTTATCTATGCCAAATTAGATTATTGTAATATTAATATTATTATGGTACTAATATGATATTATAATATTAAATGACACTTTCAAATATTAATTACCTTTATTAGAGCTTAACACCTATTTTCCCTGAGCCACTGGCAGTCCACGGTGGATATTGGTTTTCCATAGTCAGCAGCCAGCAGGTGCATGCCAGGATTATTTTCCATGGCAAACAGCATTCCCATTGCCTTGCTGTGCTCCAAGGATCAGAGCCTGCAAGGAGAATTTGGGAGGGTGAAGGGAATGTGTGTGGCTGCTGTTTAGTGACAACAGCCTCTACAAATCTGGGTTAATGGAGCAGCAACTGCATTCCCAGAGCTCGGCTGCAGCTCTGGAGCAGGGAAAGGAGCTGCTCTGAGGTGCTCTCGTTTGTGAAATTCGGGAATGAACTGTGGGTGTGCCAGCTGGGGAGCACCTGTGTGTGTGTGGAGTTGCAAATTTTAGGAGATTGGCATTTTTTTCGTAGAATTCTGGAATGGTTTGGGTTGGAAGGGGCCGTAAAGTTCATCCTGTCCCACCCCTGCCATGGGCAGGGACACCTTCCACTATCCCAGGCTGCTCCAAGCCCTGTCCAGCCTGGCCTTGGACGCTTCCAGGGATGGGGCGGCCACARCTTCTCTGGGCAACCTGTGCCAGGGCCTCCCCACCCTCMCAGGGAACAATTCCTTCCCAATATCCTGTCTAAATCCATCCTCTTTCAGCTTAAAGCCATTCCCCCTTGTCCTGTCATTCCATGCCCTTGTCCAGAGTCCCTCTCAGCCTTCCCACAGGCCTGTTTAGGCACTGGAATGCTGCTGTAAGGTCTCTTTTCCTTCAGAAGAGGCACAGCAATCCTAGGGAAAACGTGACATAAGTTTTTCCCTAAACTGACAGACTCTGCATCTGCTGTTTATCTCCACGAGGAGGAAATTCAATAACAGATCCATCTCTATTTTATATTCCTCAGGTTCCTGAATTTGAAAGGCAATTTTCAAGTTTACATTTGAACATTTTCTGCCTTAGAAGTGTTCAGGGTTCCTAAATGAGGCCTCTTTGCTGAAACACTGAACAGAGTGAAAGCAACACAAGGATAACAGGGTTTGGTATTAAGGAGAAGAATGTCCATAAATTTCCAGTCTCCTTTGATTTAAAATCGCATGGTGTGTTTCTGCTCCTCAATTTCCAATCTGATTTCAAACTGTGCTGTCCAGTGTGCAACCCTGCTGGATTTGGGAGTCCCTGGGAGCCCAGGTCTGACAGAGCAGGGGGTTTGTTTGATTCCCACACAGGTACCTGGCCCCGTTCCCTTCCCATGTGGTGAAAAACGACCACGTCAGGAAGTTCTTCAGCACTTCATCTCCCTCACAGCAACTTCAGAGCTCAAGTGAGTTGAAAGAAAGTGTCAAATTATTTTTTTTTTTTTGGACTGATGTGCATTTCATAAACTGATKCCATTCGTAACTCTGTTCCTTGTTTCCAGATCCTGGCAACCCYTCCCTTTATAAAGTAGGAACTACGCTGGGAACATCTGGAAGGTGAGATATTTATCTTGTTTACAGCTCGTTCTGTTAAGAGGCAATTTTCATGTCTTACAACAAAACCCAGACACCCTCCAAGAAGCCAATATTGTGGCTTCTTTTGCCACTTCCACATGGAAAGATTAAAAATTTCCATTGGATGATATTTGGGCTTCTTTACTTCTTTTTAATAATGCAAAGGCTGTTCTCTCTGAACCTTTTTGAAATCACAGAGACAGCAGAATATGTAATATCTGTGAAATTATTGAAGGAAAATGCTGCTTAAGGTGAAGATCAGCTTCAGCCTTTGCCAGCACTGCCCTGTTTTACTGTGCTATGGAACAGGGCAAATCTGTAACTCGGCTCCAACGGGGCAGCTTTTCCCAGAATCCCGATTTCTGTGGCCGCACCAGCTGGACTCTGGCTTATCCAAGCTTCTAAATCCAACTCTWCTCCCACCTTCCAGACCTATCTGCGGGGTGGCTGGCATTCAGTCCTCCCAGAACCACGTCCAGCACTCGGCTGCCGCTCCCGTCGCTCTGCCCCACTGCTCCCACGCCGGAGGCGCCGGCTCCTCGCTGGGCTATCGCTCCCAGATGGACACCTCCTCTCCATCCATGCTGATGTCTTCCAGCCCTCAGACCCCTCAGACACAGGAGCAAAACGGGATCCTGGACTGGCTCAGGAAGCTGCGCTTGCACAAGTATTACCCTGTCTTCAAACAGCTCACCATGGAGAAGGTAGGGCAGGAAATCACGGAGAGGCAGCCAGAGTTGCAATTATCCCCGAGTTCTCCAGGCTGGAAACATCTGCACTGAGGATCACACAAGTTTCTGGCACATGCTGGAGAGGTTTTCACTTTCTTAGAGCAGTAATAAATTGATGAAAACCTTCTTTCTGTTTTCACTCTGTCTTGTGTCCAAGGCTGTCCAACAGCTGCTGCCTCTCCCAGGCTTCCTCATGAAATGCTTGGAGATCCAGCTTGGATGCTGCCTTAGGAGCTCTGCTCGGCTCCSTGGTCAGCCCTTTGTGTGCAGTAGACAGCTCAATTTGTTGATTTTTTTTAATTTCTGCTTCTTGATTGATTTTTCTCCCAAAATAGTTGGTTATCCTTGTTTTAAAAAATATTCTCCAAGACTTGTGGCGTGAACATGAACATGAGTGAGTGAGTGAGGTTTGTTTCCTACAGAAATTTTTGTGGAAAAATAATCTCATTTGCATTGTAAGGCTCACAGATAACACCTGCGTGTGCTGGATTTCATCTAAACAACATTTTACAGCATTTTCCCAGGTCCATCAGGGAAAATTCCTTGTCCTCTGTTTTTTGGCCTGGAACGCCCTCCAGTGGAGGGAGGGTTTGGGCTGAGCTCGGCTGGCTTTGTGCTGCTYATGGAATATTTTATGGATTTAATTTTAATCTCTTACCAGAGTCTTCTGATTTCGTTTTCTTCATTATATGAAGGGAAATATGTCGGGGTTTTTTTCCTTAATAAAGTAGTAGAACTGCATATTCTGCTATGTTTTAAAAAAGCAATTATGATTATGCATACTTTACTGGCTTTCATTTTAATTACATTATAATATAAAYGTCTGTATTTTATTTTGCTTTTCTATCTCTGTATTTTATTATAAAATTTACTGTTAGAGTAAATTTTCCACTGCACTTCTGTGGTAAATGACACACTGGGAGAACTGGAGTAATTTTCTAAGATCCTTACATTCACTGATAGCACCAAGTTCTATTTTAATTCTATTTTAATATGTACACGAGTTACTTCATCTTTATTGTTACTGGTTAATACAAGCACACACTTAATTAAATTTAATCTACAGGTGCTCTTTCTTTCATGCCAGTCCCCCACACTTCCCTTTTACATTGATTCTGTAATTGAAAACTGGAGTAGAAGGTTTCTTTGAATTTAAAAATGGCTTTAAAGTTGCCTTTTGGAATTGCTCTTCACTGAAAAATGGTAGTAGGAATATTCCAGGCTGTAAAACTAAGCACATATATTTTCYTTCCAAGTTTCTGAGTCTTACTGAGGAAGATCTGAATAAATTCGAGTCCCTCACCATGGGAGCAAAGAAGAAGCTCAAGACACAACTTGAGTTGGAGAAGTAAGTGAGGGCTGGGGGAGCTCTCTTTTTAAGGTCATAAAATGTTGAATGCAAGTTTTATAGTGGTTTTTTGCTTTCCAGATCACAAAATTACCAGGATTCCCACCTGTAGATATGGATGACGCTTTTCTCTGGGGACTTCTTAAATAGTATTTAATACTTTCTCTGCCTGTTCAGGGTTGTGATAAGGATACCAAATTTTAAAATAATCTACAAAAGATACATATTGTGTTTAGTTTTTTTAAACTTCTATCACAGTTACTGCAAAGATTTTGGGCATCCCACCCAGCTGAGATTGCTGGGAGTTGTTGCTTTGCAAGCCCAGGGGATGCACACCCAAAGTCAGGGTGTCCAGCAGGGCTGTTTCTTCCTAGGAAGTGACAATTTTTTGGCTCCAATCCACAAGGATGGAGCACAGCTACTTTGGGAGCTGCCTCAGTGTCCCACGGTGACCCCAGGCAGCTGGGACAGCCTTTGGGGACACTGATGTAACAGATTGTCATGGTTTTTACATCTCCACTCAGAGGGAAGTGTTTATTCTGCAGCTACTGCTCTTACTTAAAAAGCAATTAGAAATCCAAATCCATGCCCATTTATCAGAGCTCCTTGGCAGCATTTTTCAGCAGTCTTAGTTTTTCCAGAGTRTGTTTGGAAAATGAGTGCTTGGGACTGTGTTTGGCTCTCTTCGGGTTTGGTGTGCAGGGCTGGGTTTGGGATGTGCTGACATACTATGTGATAGAATTTTAGAATTTTGTCAGGATTTGGGGATGTTTTACCCTGGRCAAATAAGAGCATTAGTGTTGTAATCAGATGGCAAATAGTCCAGCCCTAACTGCTGGCAGTTATGGTGAGCACTGATGTGATTTCCCAGTGTTTCCATTTGAAATGAGCACACCAGTCGATTGTTTAATGGGCTTTGTGTGCTTTGGTTTCATTCACAAATGGATTTATGTGGTTGTGTTTTAGCCAGTTTCTGTTTCTTCATCCTTTTCTCCATCCTCCTGTAGGGAAAAATCAGAGAAACGGTGCCTAAACCCCTCCACACCTTCCTCAGTGACCAGCAGTGGGGTGGCAAGGGTTCCCCCCACTTCCCACGTGGGGCCTATCCAGAGTATCCGGGGCAACCACGCCGCAGGTGAGAGGAGCAGAGGGCTCAGCTGGCCTTGCACGAGGGCGAGCTCATTCCTGTGCTGCTTTTTACCCAAAGCCATTGSCTTAATGGGGAGCAAGCAAAAAGTCTGATTTTGGTGATTACTGAGGGCAATAAAATGTAGTTCATTCTCCGTGGCTCCCGTGGGAATGGGCAGCTGCTGTGGTCAGACTGTCCCACCTCTGATGTGTCCCTGTAAATCCCGGGCACCGCTGTGTGTTGGTGTCTGAGACAGCTGCCACGAGGTCCTGTCAGCATCACCCCGCTCTTCCCATCCCCTGTCCCTGCAGAGCTGCGAGTGGACGTGGATCAGCCAGCCCACCCCCTGCCCCGGGAGGGCAGCTCCTCCGAGTACTCSAGCTCCAGCTCCAGCCCCATGGGGATCCAGACGCGGGAGGAGAGCTCGGACAGCGCCGAGGAGAACGACAGACGTAAGCAGAGCCCCCCGGCGGTGCCCGTGCCCCCGGCCGTGCCCAGGGCCGCCCTTACAGCTCCTCTCTCCCCAGGCCTGGACATCCACCTGGACGGCTCGGAGAAGGAGAAGCCGGTGATGTTGCTGAACCATTTCCCCTCGAGCTCCGCCAGGCCCACGGCCCAGGTGCTGCCCGTGCAGAACGACGCCGGCTCGGGCCCCTCCGGCCACCACGCGCTGCCCATGCAGATGCTGTCCCCGACCCCCTCACACATCACCCCCATCCGCATGCTCAGCTCCGTGCACAAGCCAGAGCGCGGCTCCGCAGACATGAAGCTGCTCTCGTCCTCTGTGCACTCCCTCTTGTCTTTGGAAGAAAGGAATAAAGTCTCTCCCGGCTCCAGGGGCAGCATAAAGATGGACAAGAGCTTTGGGAACGCCGTGGTGGACGTCATGTCGGCGTCCTCTCCGCACCAGCCCCTGCAGGTGCTGTCGGGGGCTGCTGAGAGCAGCTCCCCCACCTCCACCATGAACTTTGGGCCTCGAACCAAAGTCGTCCACGCTTCCACTCTGGACAGAGTGATCAAACCAGCCCAGCAGCCAGGCCTCATAGTGGAGACGAGCACCGCCGCCACGGTAACGTCCAGCACGGTCTTCCAYGTGGCTCGTCCGCCCATCAAACTCCTGGTGTCCTCGTCTCTTCCCACCGACTCCGCCATGGCCGGACAGACTTCCTGCTCCAGTAATATGCAAATCACGGTGTCCCCCGCAATAATCAACCCCCGGACCGCTCTGTACACAGCCAACACCAAAGTTGCCTTTTCTGCCATGAGCAGCGTGCCCGTGGCGCCCATGCAGGGCAGCTTCTGCGCCAACAGCAACGCGGCCTCCTCCAGCAGCCACCCGTCCCCGTCCTTCACCACCATGGCCAACCTGCCCAGCTGCCCCGCGCCCAGCTCCAGCCCCACGCTCTCCTCCGGCGCCGACAACAACTTCTACGGCGGCGGCGGCGGCGGCGGCGGCTCCGCGGGCGGCGTGCCCGTGCCCAACCAGAACCACCACCACCACCACCACCAGCAGGCGCCGCCGCAGCCGCCCGGCTGCATGGTGTGCAGCTCCTGCGGCTGCAGCGGCAACTGCGGCTCCAGCGGCATGACCGTCAGCTACGCCAACTACTTCCAGCACCCCTTTTCGGGACCTTCCATGTTTACTTTCCCTTTCCTGCCCTTCAACCCGCTGTGTAGCAACGGCTACATCAACACGCAGCAGTACAACAGCAGCACCACGTTCCCCGTGGTGCACACGGCCTACAACAGCGGCCTGGCGCCCGACTCCGTCATGGCCGGCCAGTCCACCTTCGCCGTGCCCCCCATGCAGAACTTTATGGCGGGGACGGCCGGGGTGTACCAGGCGCAGGGAATGATGGGCAACGGCAACGGGTCGAGTCACAAAAAAAACGGGAATCTCTCCTGTTACAACTGCGGGGCCAGCGGGCACAGAGCTCAGGACTGCAAACAGCCGCCCATGGATTTCAATCGGCAAGGTAAAGGCGGGAGGGGGTGGGTGCAGGACGTGGCTGGCACACGAGCGTGGCCTTTAGCCGTGCCCCGGGACGGGACGGGGTCTCACGGTGTCTTGGAATTCCTGACTTGTAAAAAATCCTGGTTCTCAAAAGCTGATGGTGTAAGCTGTTTGCAAAAGTCGCAGCTTAGTTTTAGGCAGACCCATCAGGAGGATGCTSTGTGGGGTTTGCACAGTTTTCTGGGAGGGATGAAACATCCGGGGAAGCAGAAAGGAAGGGAGGGAGCTACTGTGGACAGGTTACAGCAGAATTGCTGTTGCTTATACATTGTCAGCCAGGTCAGCTTCGGTCATAATTACAAGTTCCCCTGTAATTCTACAAATTGAAATCTCTGTTCCTCTTCCCTTCCTGCCCAAAACAATAATCTAAATGAAGAATTACTGTTCAAATACTCCTGAAGGTCCTGTTTGCTGCTATAATTATTTTATAGGACATGTTGTTTACACACTTACAGCACAAGCTTCTCCAGGACAGAGCTGAATCCTTAATTCTGGGCAGGAAACAGCTGAAAGAGAAATGCTACTTCACCAAGAGCTCTTTTTAGTCCCATTTTTCTTTTTTATTTTGATTTTCTTACGTTGAGATAATCTGAGAGTGRTGTGAGCTAAAAAATGAAATGCAAACTTTGAGTGGAGCAAACAGCACTGAGGTTCCATTTGACATCGTGCCTTGTCTGTAGCCTTTGCCTGGATTCATTTTTATGTGGTCTCAAGCATTTGAACACTGTAAATTAACAAGTGTCAGGTGGCGGGCAGAAATTTCCAGCAGGTAAAAGGTAAATAATGAGTGGAATTCCTGTGGAGAATGTTTTGGTAGTGACCAGGGGGAAGCAGAGCCGCTGCCTTGTCAGTCCTGAGTGGGAGAACATCAGATATGCAGCAGACTCTGATGTCTTTTTAAGTTCAATTTAATTTCATTAATTAAATTCTCATATAAAGTGTCCCAAAGGACAAGGGCATGGAGTGACAGGACAAGGGGGAATGGCTTCCCACTGCCAGAGGGTGGGGTTAGATGGGATATTCAGAGGGAATTCTTCCTTGGGAGGGTGGTGAGGCCCTGGCACAGCTTGCCCAGAGAAGCTGTGGCTGCCCCATCCCTGGAAGTGTCCAGGGCCAGGCTGGACAGGGCTTGGAGCAACCTGGGATAGTGGAAGGTGGGTGGAACAAGATGATCTTTAAGATCCCTTCCCACCCAAACCATTCTGGGATTCTGTAACTCCATTAAACCAACTTGTGCCAGCCCTAAAACTCCATCCAAGCAGTGTCCGCTCCAACACTGCATTCCACGTGGAACAAGCAGCAGGTTGTTTCGGGAAGCTCCATGAGGTGACTGATGTGTAACTGCTCTGTCCCTGTCCCAGGTACGTTCAGGCTGAAGTACGCCCCTCCCTCGGAAAGCCTGGACTCCACAGACTGATGCTTTCCCAGCTGGCCCCAAGATGCTGTAAAGCCATGGAGATCGACGGAGATTGAACTGCAAAACTGAGACGTCCAGTTGCTGTTAAGCTTAATGTATTTTTTAATCCAAAGGTGCTTTACTTTATTAGACTAGGTAGAAAATCTAGCTTAGGGGTGCAGCCAACCCAGTTCTGATTGCCAAATTCAAGCTTTGTTGTTGGAACTCCTGACTCCGTGTCCTCGGAGCGATGCGTACCGGACGGATGGATGGATGGATGGATGGATGGATGGTGGAGCTGGCCAGCTGCAGTTTCCGTTGGAAGTACAACATCCCGTGTACTTTTTTGGCTGGAGAACGTTGCCATTTGTGGACTTTCCAAGGTGAAAGGTCTGACTCCAGGGCAGCTCCGTTCTGAGGTGGAAGGTAGGAGTGGCCGGAAGGACTTTGGCACCCCTGGGCTAGGTAAAATGTCTACTTTTTTTCAAAAGTGATCAGGCACTAATCTCTGGGATTTTTAAGGATTGCACTACAGAAGAATGTAAAACTCTTCAAGCTTTCTGCACTTTTAGCAGACAGTGTCACTCTGAGACCAGTGCAAGAGGCAAAGAAGTTCCAACCTTTACAAATTGGCACCAGCAGGCTTACGGGACTTAATTCCACAATAAAAATCCTAAAAAGTCTCTCTTTTCCCTTCCAAAAGAACACMCACGGCAGTTTCGGTTCCTTGTGGAAACAAACTTGTGCTTCATTGTCTCACCTATTAGCTAGTGCTGGGTTCCCAGCACTGGAATAAACTTAGTTTCCAAGGGTCCAAGTCCCAGAGACTCCAGAGTCATAAAGGCTTCAAGGATATTTTCCTGTAATAACACAAAACCTTTACGTCCTGTTACTGTATATAGGTCTCTTTCACAGAAACCTTATTATTCTGCTTTTGTAAATGAATTTTAAACCATCCTAAAAAAAAATCAAACTAAGAACTCTGGCAGCAGAGTTRATAAGCTTTTGCTTTACTTTATATRAAATACCCTTTGGCTCCTACCCCAGGATTCAGGAGTGGTGGGAGTCAAACATGTAAAAGGTAGAAAAACTTCATTATTATCAAGACTTGGAAGGATTTCTTGTCGGCCTCCTTCGTTGCAGTAGGTTGTAGATGAGTAGCTTTGGTGTTAACTACTTAGTCCATCATTTGTGGGTGACAAATCTAAATTAGGACTCGAGAGGAAGCCAAACCCATCTCGAACTGCTAATTTGAAACACTTTGGTCCTGTCTGGTTGAAAGAAGATCCTAATCCTCATGGCTCCCCCCAGGAATTTGACGGCATTAAATGGGTGAGGCCTTCTCTGTCCAAGTGTCTGACAGAGAGATCTTTGCATCCTGTCGTTTGGGAGACACCTTGAAAGTCTGAAGCCTTGTTTACACTTGGAGGTGCTCCTTACACCGATCCAAACCACACCAGGATGAATCCATAGGATTTGTAGCGGCGCAGTGACTTTCACTCGGGAAGTCCTCTGGGAGCAGGAGGGTTTGGAGCTGTGCAGAGCTGCCCCCAGGGGATGGGGCTGTGTCAGGGGGGGAGTTCAGACCTTCCTGGGCCACGGTCATAGGAAATAGGAATTTTGGGCCATCCTTGTGTCCCTCTCTCTCCGAGGGCAGTCTCGGCCTCTCAGGTGGGATCATGAGCATCGGGAGAGGCTCAGGAATGTGGGTGGGCAGAACCAAACTCGGCCCAGGGAGGGATCCAAAATCAAAATTTGCAGAACAGTTGGTTTAAAGAAAAAAAAAAAAAAAGATCATTTTTATTGCTATGCAATAAGAACCCCCTGATTTGTGTATTCCCAGCCCAGCTCACACTCCCTGTTGGCTCTGCCTGCGTTTGAGGACGTTCCCTGTGTTCCCATGAACAACCTTCAGACCTACAACACTAAAGGGATGAAAACTGACAATGCAATTTACTTTGCCTTAATGAGCTCGAGACAATGGTAGGAACAGTCTGTCCCACTGCATCATGCCCAAGGAAAATGTGCAGTTCCATGTTTACTATTTGCAGCTTTGAGGGTCTCTCCAGTGGCCTGGAACATGTGCTGAAAGCCAAACTTAGTGTTATTATTATTACTTTTTTTTTTTTTCCACTTTTTTTAAACAATATTTTAAAATTGTATTTAAAGAAACTGTATTTCAACACACATGTGAGTGTTCAAAACCCTCTTGAAACAGCAAAAAACAGCAGCAAAAAAAAAAAAAAAAAGGTCATTTCTGTACCAGTTGTGTTTTGTTTTACTGCCCAAGGCTGGGCACGGTTGTGTCTGATCTTCATCACAGAGTCGAAATCGTATCAAAAGGACTGTAAAACTGAACTTCTGTCCAGCAAATTGTTTCATTCCTTTCTCCAGAGCTTTCTTTAGCATCCTTTCCTTTGTGTAGAGTTAAGGCTGATGTTTGCAGCAAACTGTTTCATTCCTTTCTTTGGGATTGTTTCCTTTGTGTAAAGTTAAGGCTGATGTTTCTTCGAGTGGCTCCTGGCTGCGTTTGRGTGACGCTTTGGAACGGTTGGGTCTGGGTTTGGAGTAATTCCAAATCCAGAAAGTATCCGGAGGCAACGCGAGTGTCCGAGAGGAAAGTCTGGTGAGGCAGCAGCAACCTCAGAGCCTTCCCCAAATCCCAGCGAGTTGTGGCTTCAGACCTGCCAGTGAACACCCTCCACTCTGTACCCAGAGCAACCAAAGTTGGTAAGTCCCAACAGAGCACCTTAACTCCATAAAATAATCCCTAATCTGTTCTTAAAAGGCACAAATTCATCTTTTTACCCCTAAGAAGCAAGGCAGCTTGGTTTGGGATAGTAGTTCCAACTGCCCTGCCTGAAGGAACCAGTTCTTAAACCCTATTTTTGTACGTGGAAAGATGGAGATTTCAAAGAGTGTTATTTAGTCCTATCTTTGTCCTACAAGTATAAAAAGAATTAGTTCTCCAGATGGATTTCACTGTGGAATGGGAATGATTTTTCAGTGTAAGAGGGAAGGGAATCCCCAGTCATCTCCCTGCAGGGGCACGGAGAAGTCAGCGAGGAGCCTTTCCCAGGGGAGGGAGCAGCGGGTGCTGCAGTTCCAGCTGCATTTTCCATTTGATGATGGAAAGACTCGAAAATAGGATGGAATTTCCAGCAAACTCCTCCTCGCCCTGCAAATTAAGCACTAATAAATATTCTGGGCTCGACCTTAACAGGGAGAGCAGAGAGGGAGGAGAAGGAACTGAGATATTGATCAGARGGTTCCACCCTAGTTTTATTTAAAACTATTTGAACTGTTATTAAAGTTTCTAAGTTTATCAAAACTGGTTTTTATTCAAACCAGCTCTGTCACACTCAGCTTTTTGTGAAACCTTTTCATACCACGGTCATTAAATCTTGGCAAATTAAGTGCCAGACTTCCCAGAATAACCAYGGTCCAGCACCAGAGCTTGGCCATTCCCCCCGAATTCCCTTTCCTCGCTGGCCAGCTCTGGGCAGAGGTATCCCGGGATGAGCCAGGCTGTGGCACCGGGCAGAGCAAGGCTCTTCCCAAAATCCTGCGGGGCAGCTGCRGCTGTGCCCGACCCTCGGAGCGCTGGATTCGGGCTAGTCTGGAACACGTGTAAATGGGATGAATTGGGCAAATCTGGACAAAAATCCACGTAACGGAGCGTTTGTGAGAGTAGGAATCACTTTGGCTGGCTGAGGCCCCACAGCTCTTGTGATAAACCCTTGGAATTACCCATTTGTTCCCTGAAATTGTCCTGATGTACGCAAGAACCGTGTTGGTACTGAAGCAGAAAGCAAATCCCGTGTGTTTTCAAGTGCAGATTAACAGCTTCTCTTGGACATAACTTTCCATTAGGAATGAAGGAAATTCCTGCTCCATTTGAGCCATTTCTTTTACTTCGATCACTTCTAGTATTACAAATTCTGCATGTAACTTTATAAATATTTTAAATAGTTTTGTAAATATTTAATATTCAGCTAATTTGATTTTGAATTGTAAATGTCAAGTATTCTGGTATTGGGATTTTTATGTTTTATTATACTTTGTTAAAAGTTAAATTGTACATTTTTAGAATGTTTTTATCTGAGTAAATTTAATGTATGGAAAATAAAGAGTTAAACAGAATCCCTTGGTATTGGTTTTCACTAAAGAGTTAAACAGAATCCCTTGGTATTGGTTTTCACTTAACAGGGATTCAGCTGTGTGGGGGCTTCTCCAGCTTGGCAGGAGCAGGGAATTATTTTTAATTCCTTTAATTATTTTGCTGCGGAAGTGCCTAGGAATAACCACACGAGCCGGAATTAAGTTGGGATGTAATCCATCCATATCAGCACTGTATTAATTTTAAAAAAGCAACATTTGTACAGGAATATCAGTCGATCACGTCGTAATTACAAGTTACAGTTGTCAGTTATGAGTTAAACGAGTTCTTCCACGAACAGAACTAAACAGAGAACAAGCTGCACCGAAAAGTTCACGTCGGAGTAAAAACACAAAGGACAATAAAAAACGGGCAGTGGGCCCTGGGAAGGAGATGCATGCAAAGAGGTGGAGGAGGTACAAGGTGGAGTAGGTACAACGTGTGCACCTCGGTGAGTGCCAGGCGCAGTAGTATTGCTTCTGTCCCCGCCGGAGCGCCAGCTCCCGGTGACGCGCGGAGTCAGCGCACACGCGTGGGATACACCGGGAATCCCGTCCCGCCACGCCTCACTCGACGGTCGCTAGAGGAAAACACAGGGATGGCTCTCCTCCGCACAGCCTGCTCCCTGCCCGGGGCGGGAGGGACACCGGGAGCTGCCCAGCAGGAGATTGGGTGATGCCAAAAAGCCTTTGTTCAACTCTCGGCAGCGACTCCCGGCCCTGAGCTGCTTCTCCCCGATCCCCAGGCGAGGGAACAGCGAACCTCCGGGCTAGGGGCATGATCCTAGGGATCACTGGAAGCCAGCTCAGATGAACACACAGGGATTGGAAATTCGTAACAGACTGGAGTTTATTTCAATGTTACCTGTCCAGGTGTGTATTTTACAGTTAGACACTTCCTAAAACTACAATAAAGCTGTGGTGTTTGGTATGAGTATTCCAGAAACCGGCACCGCCCCGGAGCGTGCGGTGCCCAAAAACCGGAGACACAAAGAGTTGTCCTCCCCCAGCTCACCCCAAGCACTTGCCTTAACTCCCTGCAGCACTGACACGAGTCTCATGGAGCTGCAGAAGAAAAAGCTCCCCTCTGGAACATTAAAATATATTTGCTCTCATGAGAAACCTTCCCATTGGAAAAAAAAAAAAAAATTTAAGGAATCCTAGGGAGATTTTCCAGCAAACTCGCAGGAAATACTTTAGCTCCTCCCTGGTGCCTGTTTGCTTGTTAAAAGTCAATCGAGTGTCCCTTTCTCTGCAAGTGTCACGTGCACAATTGGGCTCCTGTCGTCAGGTCCAGACATGTAAATGTGCCTGTGTGGAATATTATTAGGGCAGGTTTCAAAGCTGGAGGTGCTCGTCTGTACTGTTTAATAGTCACAAACAAGGCAAGGTGAGATGAGACACCTGCTAAAGCAAGACTATGCTAAGGACCGAGAGCGTAGGCGACATCCGGTTCTTTCCCTGGGGGGTGTGTGGGGAAGAGTGGGGGTGATGGCCAAGGGTCAACCCAAATCCTAGCCTAGAGCCGCTGGCGTGTCCTAGGCGGAAGCTGGCGCTCCGAAGGTCTCCTGGGAAGCGTAGACCATGTACAGGAATCCATCCTCGTCCTTCTCGCTCTCGTACACCTCGGAGATGGGCGTGGACACGCTCACCATGCTGTGCCCGTTCACCAGCAGGAAGAAGGCCTGGTTGGAGTTGAGCTGCAGGCGTCGCCTGGGGAGGGGGCGAGGGGAGAGAGTGACAAAGGACACGTGGCCAAGGACAGTCCTCAACACTGCCAGCAGCACGGTCATACCAGAAAATCAGGGAAYGGTTTGGCTTGGAAGGACCTAAAAGCTCGTCTCATTCCAACYTCCCCCAAGGGCACCTTTCCCTAGGTGTCACCACCCAGCCCTGTCCCTCAAAGCCTGAATTCCCCCGCTAAATCCAGGCAGGTGTATCCACTGACAGAGCCCCTACCCAAGGGAAAAGCTTGGTCCTTCCACAAGGACGTTAAACTGGAGGGACAAGAAGYACCCCCAGCCAAGGTGATCCTGGCACAACCAGGGAACACTCACTGGAATGAAAACCCAGAGATCCATGGGAAGATGGGGAGGGAGGACAGGCAGAGCTTCCTTGTAAAACCTGGGAAACTTTTAAACTCTCTTTGTCATCAGCTCTGTAACAGCCTCAGTTTAACCCTGGAGCATCTTGCTCCCTCTTCTCCTCCCTCCCATCTTCCACCATGGGAAGGGCAGAGAGCCACAGGCTGCACAGACTGCCTGGCACAGGAAACAGCTAATTYCTGGATTTCCCTTGGATTGATCATTCCAGCTGGGGGGAAATGGGTGTTTCTGCTGAACTGCCTCCTGCAGAGCAGGTCTGCAGACAGCAGCTCTTACCACTGGATAAACCAAGTGAGCAAGAGTAACTCAGCAATGTGAAGCTGCCACCAAAGAAAGAAGGAAAGAACAGATCAGAAGAGCTTCCTACTGCTTCCACTCACTGCTGAGGGGCAGCAGCAGCTGGAAACAAGGATTTATTTAGCTCCCAACCACAGCCCTGGACAGGGACCCTTCCAAAACAAGGCTCGAATCACTCCAGAGACAGGAGGCTAGGGAAGCAGCAGCTCTCCAAAGTTTGGGAAGGCCTTGCTGTGCACCACTGGAGCTGGCTGAGGCCCAAGCCTGGCTGGTACCAAGTTATCTATTAACAGTGAAGCCAGAGAAAAAAGGTGGGAGTTAAATCTCTTTGCCCAGGGCCTTTCATGTTCCTGAGAAATTCCGAAGACCTGAGCAACCTGGTTCCTGCCTCCAAAACCCTGTTTCCCTCTCTTACTCCTGCAGGAGCTGGGATTTGCTTGTGACAGTTTTTGTTCGGACACCCTGGACAACTCCCAGTTTTCACAGCCTGTGGCCTCCACGAACCAGCTCCTGCTGCAGGCTGACCAACACAAACTCTGGTTTGCTGCTCACTTCCCAGTTACCACTGGAGAACCCTTACTAATCAAACACCCCTGCTGAGCCAGCAGAAATACACTTGTAGCAGAATTTCTGACCACAGTTTTTGACCACACAACTTCCACCCGAGGCTGTTTCCCTTTGCCTTTCCTGTAAGCTGAGCTCAGGCTTTCTGTGCAAGCAGCCAGGGCAGAAACACTCTGGCCTGAGGGGGGGTTCCCCAGGCCTCGGTGCTGTCACTGAGGGAAGCCTCAYTTCCCAACCAAAGGATGCCAAGAGCATCCCTAAGCAGCAGCACAGAGCTCTGGCTACCAGCCCAAACTCCCCTTCCCAGTGGGTGGGAAGAGGCAGCTACTCTGGAGGGGCACTCAGTGGCAGAACACTGAGGAGGCATCCCAAAATAACCAAGCAGGAAGCGCTGGAGCCCTGGGCCAGAAGGACCCACGTTAGACAGGGATTCACAGCCCCAGACTCCCTCCTACAGCTCTGGGAACCAGTTAGTTCTCTTGGAAGCAGACTACCAGCCCAGCTCTTTTCAGAGTGGGGTTTTTCCAGGAAAGCAAAAGGAAAAACACTTTCTCCTGGATTTGTCCTAGTGCTCATTAGATGAATTTTCCATTTAGAGCTCCCAAGTGCACCAGGTGGAGAATTCACAGAGCATCATAGTCTGAGGCTGATGCAGTTGATGCTGAAATCCCAGCAACACTACCTGATAATTTTGATTAGCTCRCTCATGTTGACGTGATCTGGCACCAGGAACTTGGTCTTATCCAAAACTGGAAGCTGCTTCTCTCCCTTGTACCTTTCAATGATCACCTAGGAAAAAACACAAAAAGCAGAAGATGTGAAAGGCAGGAACAGTGTCTGGTGCCCTCATCTGCCCCCTCCTTCATTTCCCTTCACTGGTGAATGCAGCATCTCCAATCTGAAAAGGAACAATTCATGGGTGGACTCAATGACCTTAAAGGTCTTTTCAAACCCAAACAATTCTATGTTTCTAAGATAATTAATTATCTTCCTGTGCTCCTCTGTTCTGTTTGCCAGAGTCACTGCACAGAGGGGTAACACACAGGGATTTTACAGCACACATCCAGAGTTTCAGTGCAATTTTAGACCAGTTCCTTTGCTGGAATCATTTAATCCAGGAACACCCTGCCCAGCAACTGAGTGTAGTTCCTGCTTTTAAGGAATGATCTCAGAATTCGTGTGCTCCCGTTTCCACAGCCAGGAGGAGTTTGTTGATTTTCAATCCACAGTAGCTACGTGACACCAGTCCCTTGGAGCCTGTCCATGCTCACGGGGTCTGGCTGTGTTGGTCTTAAAAAGTTGCACAGGTGAAGAGACACTGAGCCAATTTAATTCTATCAGAGAAAGATCCTTCCAGCAGTTGAAATAAATGCTGGCTCATTCTGGGCAACAAACCCACTCTATTTTTAAGAAGTCAGACCATAACCAGTAAGTATTTCTAAGAGCAGAATGAAGGATGTTGACAGCACGGGAGGGGTTTCCTATCTAGTGTGACACTGCCATCTTATCTCATCCAGAACTGCTAATGACAATAACGTGACTGGCCCAGCAAGACTCCAGGGATCCCAGCAGGAATAGCTGGGAGTTTGCATCGCTGCATCTCCAGCAAGTTCCTGAGGTACCTCTGAATTTTTGCTTGGAATTTGTCCATGGCTGACTGAAAATAAGAGTCTTGCCATAAATCCATGGCCTTCAATCTGTGGTCACAGAGCYGGGGGACTACAGCTAAGTGGTCTGTGAAAGGTGAGTGAAAAAGCAATATTTGTCAGGAAACAGATTTGTAGGGAAAGCGCCTTTTGGGAAAATGAAACATTCCAAAAAAGTCAGCAAATCCCTGCTGTGAAATATTCCTTGTTCCTCTGCCCAGCTGCACAGGAAAACAGCAGTGGCAGCTCTGAGGTGAAGGCGTTGAAAGCCCAAGAAAAGCTGAAAACCTTTCGGTTTCTGTTTCTACAGCAGCTTCTGTCAGTGAACTTGCTCAGGGACTGGGGACAGTTCACGGCAGTTGCTCCACAGGAGAATTCCCACACACTGGGAACACCAGCTCCCATCACAGAGCCAAAGGCTGAGGCTCCAATTAAGTTCTCTCTGCTGAAGAACTCATCAGTGACAGAACACAATTGGTGCCTTTTGCTTGTAGGATGCTCTTTGCATTTGTAACTTTGAGGACACCATAAATAAAATACAACACAAACTCAGGCAGCATTTGGAGCTGAGCAGCTAAAGAGTGACAAGGAGAGGGTTGATACCCAGTGTGAGGTGGGCTGGAGGGGTTTGAGAGCCCAGCAGCATTCCTGGAGACCTCAATCACAGGCCCATTTCCCAGGAGAAAAGCATTTCTGTCCTTCTCAGSACAGGCTGATGATCAAATCCATATCTGCCTGAACACTCCTGTCTACTCTTCCTGGTGAGCCCCTGAAGACTCTTCATTTGGAAAAGAAAACCACTGAGAGAGAAGATGTGAGCACTCAGGAGGATCTCTGAGCTCACCAGAGGTGTGGTTTTGTTCTAAGTTACCACACACAACTGCAACACTCAGGAAGCCCCACTTCCTCCAGCCCTCAGCGAGCACCTTGCTCCACCACCCTGTGAGAATTACTCCTTTGAGAACGCTCCTGAACTCCAGGCTTAGCCACCCTAAACAGCCACATTTCCATTTAGGCTCCTCAGGACAGCTCTTTCACAGGTTTCTAACTGCTAAAAAGAACATCAGACTGGAAACTGAAGTAAAAAATTAAAAGAACTGGACTTACTGGTATTTTAGTGGGATGCTGATCTCGAATCAGTCGTACATCTTCCACTCTTTGTTCTGCGAGGGATTAAAAAAAGATCTGTTTAAGCATTCGCAGTTAATGCTGTTATTCCCTTATTTCTCCACCACTGAAGAGAGGGACCACGTGTCAGGAAAAGCCAGAAGAGGAAATTCAGGCAAAGCAATTTCCAAATGGGCCAGCACTATCAGGAGCACAARCTCTCCTGTGACAGCTGATCCCCTGCTCCCTAACCCGAGGTGACAAATGCTGGGTGCACCTGCCTGGCACTCCTAGAAAGTGTTAAAGGAGATCCTTTCCTCCCCACCCCCCCTCACTTTCAGCCCACTGAAGCACACATTTAACCCCCCCCCAGTTATGGCCTCAAATTACACCACCCAAGTTAGCGACTGTGCTATTTCTGTGAGGTCCCAGAAGAGGAAATGGTCAACAATTATTTGAGCCCCGGGACCGGCCAAAGCCTGGCAGCATCAGCTTTCCTTGTGCGCTCTCGCGTTACAGAATTCCAGGTTTTATTTTGGCTCTGCCCCACCCATTGTTGCAGGAGCTGCCGGAGGTTCTGCTGGACCCAAACATTTTGCCACTCTCCGTGCCAGTTTTCAGCATGAAGTTCACCTCTCCTCAGACAGAAGTATTAATAGAACAGATATCATGGACCAGGCTAAAGTACACGAGGCAGAGTAAACAGCCCAGTTGCTTTCAGAGGCCRCTGCATCTGCATCCCCAGCCTACTTTCAGATTCAGTGAACTCGATTTTAACCCCTCTGGTTTTCAGCGGGACGGGGCTTTCCAGGCTGTTTTCACGTTACAAACAGCTCTGAGAGAGATGATTTCGTGTTGCATCACGGCTTGCACACACACCTGCCTAGCAAGAGAAGCACTTAGGCCAGCTCCCTGCTGGAATGCTAATGGCAGGACACTGCCCGTCYCATCACTCAGCAATAACATCCCTCAGTCTCCATTAGTCCGTGTTTGTGCCCCTGGAATTCATCCTTCTCACGAGCCCAGCAAGGAAATGCAACTCCCGTGAGTCACCGTTTGAAGCTGCAGGTGAATCAAGCAGAACTAAGGCAGGGAGCATGCGAAGCCTTCACCTGAAAGCCATCCCACATCCCGAGCCGCATTCCCACATCCCGAGCCGCATTCCCACAGCCCAGCAGGAGCCCTTCAAGGGCAGAGAGTTCCACCTCATTAAAATGCTTTTTAAGATTAACCAGAAACACAAAAGATACGTGGAGTGAGTGAGACCAACCATCCACCTGGCAAGCCCCAAGTGGTCAGACTAACTTTTCAGCTGAAACAGGTTTGTTCACAGCAATGTTATTCAGCAGAACTCCCTGGAGTAGAAGGAACATAAACCRGGCAAATAATCATGGAGATTATTGTATGTGGCGTGTTCAAAATCAGGCCCCAGTCAGGCACAGATAAACACTGTTCTCTGACGACAGTAGTTGCAGTGGCAACTGCTTGGCTGCCATCCTAGCTGAACTTAATACCTGCAGCAGAGGCTGCTGACAGGCGATGGGGTCAACAACAGTTTTGGAAGGCTCCGAGAAAAGGGGCAGCATAAACACAGACTTTTGTTAGATCAAAACCCTCCCCGCTTCACTGCGGGGAACAGCTTCCATTTACCACAACAGCAAAGGCAAGGGTGGGCACATCACAAAGCTCTCTTAAGCAGCTTGACTTTAACCCAAAGGCAGGAAGAAAGGAAAATCTGGATCAATTACTTCCACCAATTCCATCTCACGTACGGGATTTTATAGTTCATGCAGAAATAGGTTACGCTGCCAGCTCTTGTTACCCTCGGAGCGCTTCAGCCTCCCTTCACTGACACACATGAGCAGATCCCGAGCCCTTTGATTGCTCCGCTCCCATGCTGACCACACACACAAGCGTGGCCCCGCTCTACCAAGGCTGTTCCTTCTCGGAAGGGGCTAATCTCATTTTCCCAGCCCTCATTACACAGCTCTTTTCGATGCCCTGCTAGTTTTCAACAAGCGAACCGAGCCAGGAGCCACACGCCCCGGTCCAGCCGCAGCTCCCCGGGTGGAGAATTCCTCGCCCCGCGCCAAGCACCGGCTGCCAGGGGAGCTTTAATTCCGCTGCCACCGGCGCGGAGGCCGCCGGACACTGAGCAGACACGGGAGGAAAGGGCAGGCCCAGCTCCTGGCACACACGCCGAGGATGTTTCCAGGCTCCTGGGAGTTTTGCAGTCGATAATGGATGATGCCATGAGGACACCTCCCCACCCCAAGCCCCTCTGCCAGCGCGGAGCTCAGCCGGGCACAGCGCTGCTGCCACCCCACGCCCCGCGACACCCTAAACCCCCCCGGCCCGCACCGCCGGGCTCTCGCCGGCGTAAACAAGCCCCGGAGGCCGGGCCGGGCTTTGACTCCGTCGCAACCCCGAGCAGGCCGGGACACCGGGGCGGCGCCGGGTCCGCTCCGCCGGCGGGGCCCCGCTGTCAGCAGCAGCTGCCCGGAGATCTCCGCGGCTCCCACCGCCATCAGCCCCCTCCCCGCCGCTCCCCCCCCGCAGCCCGCCCGGGCCGGGAGCAGCGGCGGGCCCTGGCAGCGCCCCCGCCCCGCCGCGTCTCTCGCCGGGGCGCTCACCGAAGGTGCGGCGCTGCTTGAAGCTCTTCTCCGAGGGCATGGCGGCGGCGGCGGCTCGGCCCGGGCCCGGCGGCGGCTCTGCGCGGCGGCAGCGGACACCTCCGAGTGCCGGCGCCCGCCCCCCGCGCCGCCACGGCCGCTCGGCCGTCAGCTGACCCGCGCGTCACCGRGCGGCTCCGCCTCGCCCCGCCGGCATCTTGAGTGTGGCACGGCGGGCACCGCCGCCCGCCCCGCGGGGAGCGCCGGCATGGCCGCCTCGGGGCCCGGCCGTGTTCCTCCTCGGTGATACACAGCCATGGCCGCCTCAGAGTGCTGCCCTGTTCCCCCTCAGTGACACAGAGCCATGGCCGCCTCGGTGCCAGGCCGTGTTCGTCCTCGGCGAAACAGAGCCATGGCTGCCTCGGTGCCAGGCCGTGTTCCCCATCAGCGACACAGAGCCATGGCCGCCTCGGTGACACAGAGCCATGGCTGCCTCGGGGCCAGGTCATGTTCTTCCTCAGTGACACAGAGCCATGGCCGCCTCAGTGCCCTGCCATGTTCCCCCTCAGTGACATGGAGCCATGGCCACCTCGGTGCCAGGCCATGTTCCCCCTCAGTGACACACAGCCATGGCTGCCTTGGTGCCCTGCCATATTCCCCCTCAGAGACACAGAGCCATGGCTGCCTCGGGGCCAGGTCATGTTCTTCCTCAGTGACACAGAGCCATGGCAGCCTCAGTGTCCTGCCATGTTCCCCCTCAGTGACACAGAGCCATGGCTGCCTCGGTGCCAGGCCATGTTCTTCCTTAACACACAGCCATGGCCACCTCAGAGTACCTTGACAGTGTCTCCCCTTAATGATGGGCAACAATAGTGCCCTGCCATGTTTCCCCTTCAACAACAAAAAAGGACAATGCCTCCAGGAAAGTGGTGGATTCCCCAATGTCGGACACTTTTAAGATTCAGCCGTCTTGTCTCGGTTGTGCTTTTGCCAGAAAGATTGGACCCGATCATCCTTGAGGTCCCGTCCAACCTGGTATTCCATTATTCCACGATTCCATGAAATCACAGCTCTGGCCACCTTGGAGTGGCCCACCGTGTCCCCTCTCAACAACATATGCTTTTAAGCACTTTTCTCTGCACCAAGGTMCACATTCAAAGATTTGTCACCACTTTGCCTTCACATTGACATGAGTATGTGGCAGAGTTTACRTTCGGGAAACAAAATTTTAGGAGCAGGTGTTCTGATTCTCTTGGAAGCCACCACCCGGTCTCGTGCGGTTTGTGAGGAATTGATTAAATCACAATTTCAGTCGCAGATACCACGTTGTGATTAAAACTGCCCAACTGTTTCCTCCTTAGCAGCTTTCTGACACAAGCTGTTGGCTGGAGCCTTTCAGCTGCATCTCTCTCTCTCTCTCTCTCTCTTTCTCTCACATACGTTCCCAGCACTGTGTTTTGAAATTTGAGGATGATTTTGCAGCAATAGGGTGACACGATCTCACTGTACAACCCAAGGGGCAGGGAGCTGCAGCCAGGAGTGTCCTTAGAAATACAGGGAGAAAGACAGTTTTCTAACCAGCTTACAGATTATCAGTGGTTTTGCATTTTTGGGGTGGAGCGATGCATTGGAGTGAATCTGCACTGACACAAAGGAATGAGGGTTCATTACCTAATTCTGTGATTCAGGGTCACACAGTTCCCGTGGTGGATAATTATGGGGCCATTAAAGATGTGACTAACAAGGAAAAACAGCCCCAAGGTGTATGAATGCTCTGTCTGTCACATGACTGTGCAGGGATAGCAGGTGAGACATGGATGATCAGCAGGAGGCTGATACATCTRCAACTCAAACTAACAACCCCAAATTTCTGTGTCAACAGAAAACTCTTCTTTATTTAAATGTCCACCTTTCCAAAAACATTTTCCAGGCCGAGGAAATTCCGCCRTGCTCTCGGAATTGTGTCTGAGGGCTGAAGGCAGGAGGATGAGCCCTGGCGAAAGCGCACGATGTTATTTTTGGGGCGTGCAGGTGAGCCCTGGTGTCAGGGCTGACGATTCCGAGCGCTGTGTGCCGGGTGGTTCGCATCCACGAGCCGACTGCTAGTGGGGCTGCAGCTCCGGCTGAAAGCATCCATATGGTGCTCGGGGAGAGCCACAATCAGAGTATCTGCTGACAGGCTGGGCTATCACATGCTCCTCTCATAAATAATCCGCAGAGACTGTGAGAAGGAAACTTAGATCCACACCGAGACTCGCCTGACCTTTCCCTCCTCATCCCAGCCTCCGCCCGTGTCTGCGTGTCGACAGCACAGACAGTTGGCGAGTCTGGATTTGAGGAAGGTGTTAGGAGCAGTTGGAATGACAGCATGGACATAGCCTTTGGGATCAGCTCTGCCTCGGCACAGCTCCCCAGCCCTAGTGAGAAAACGCTGCTTTGGAAAAGGCTTTTGCTTCAGACTCGGCGACGGCGCTGGAACAGAGCCCTTGGAAAATGGAGCCACAGAAGCGTTTTTATCCTGGCCTTGGAACGCTTTATAAAGCATTTAGGCTGAAGAAGAGGAGGCTTAACCGAAAGGGGACGTTACATCGTCTTCAAATATGCAAAAGGTTTCTGCAGAGCAGGAGGGAATTAGCTCTTCCCTGCGTGCAGTGGGACTGGGATGAGAATTAACGAGCTTAAAGCTTGGAAAAGGCCACAGAAATTAGGCACTGGGCTAAGGGTAAGAACAGTTGAGCACCGGAAGACATTCCCTAGGAAAGAAATGGAGTAATCACCTTTGGATATTTTTATTTAATGAGAAATTAGTAAAACATCTGCTCTGAAGGGTTCAGGGAGAATCGTTCTGATCTCAGGGAAGAGGATGGGGTAAATAATCTCCTACAATCCCTGTCAGCCCTAGTTTTTCATGAGGCGAAGGAGATGTGATTTCCCAAATTTACAAAGCAGGTTGGAGCACAGGCTGGGTTTGGATTCCAGCTCAGATCCTCCTGTCTGCACCTAATACACCAGACAGAACTAAATATTAAGAAAAAAAAAAAAAAAGCAAACCAGGTTTTTCCAACTGTTCTTTCTCTCTTCCACAAGATTGGGTTGGTGTTTTTTTGTTAAAAACCAAGTRTGAACAGTGACTCCAAACCGTAGCTGATATTCACAGCATTTCCCTGGGGAAAAACTCCCACTTTTCCTATTTTTTTTCCCACATGAGCTGCCTCACAATGAAGCGAGTGTATTTCACATTCAGAATTATAAATCATCCCCTCATTTTTCTGGTACAACGGGACTGAAAAGGCTTTTTTTTCCAGGGAACAGACGAAGCTGTTCCTCTGCAGTGCTGCACCCTTGCTGGAAGACAGCCCTCAGTGTGTGGGGCTGTGAGCTCAGCAGCTGTCGGCAGCATTAAATTCACCAGGAACATGGAGAGAAAAGCCCCAGAAAATACAAGGAAGGACACTGTGCTGATAATAACTCGCATTTCAACCTGAATTAAAATACCTCCCCTCAGTTCTTTTCTCACAAATTGTTCTTATCGATCCAACTCGGCTAAAGATTAATGTGGGCTTGGTTTTTTTTATAAGTGTGCAGCCATTACCCAGCTGCTATTGGAGACTTTCAGGCAGAATCTGATTGTAGAGAATTGTTTGTCATGCCTTAAAATAACTCTTCTGAGAAGTTTTCATCTTAAATTTGCTTTAAGGTGGAGGCTACCCTTAAGAACAAATTCCCAGACTTCAAATTTCACCTTCTGAGTTGGGAGAACTCTAGGAAGAAGTGGGGAGAATGACAAAACATCTCTCTGTTTCGGGGGTAGAAAAGGGTAATTTGAGAAAAGTGTAGCTAAAGAAACCACTCTCAGAATATTTTGCCTGGGTGGGTTTTCTCTGAGGTCTTAACAACAGCTGAGCCAGTCCCTCRGTGTGAACACAACCACTGTCTTTTGGAATAGAACATGTTCTAGGTATGTGTTTTGGATGATAAATCCAAACTAACACACAGACATGTGCAATGTCGTCACAAAACCATCATTTTCGTGGAATTTTTGTCTAAAATCTCACTGCACTCGCCCTGCACAAAGTATTGSCCAAGCCATCATCGCCGTGTACCATAACTGACATCAGCTCCTGCTGTTCCTGCTCTTCCAGCAAACAGTTCTTGGCTCCAGGATCGAGTTTTAAATGGGAGATGTTGGTTTCACAAGGGAACATGGTAAATCAGTCGGTGTAAGCATCAGCGAGTTGTGTTTATGTACTGCTTTTCACTCAAAAAATCCATAACATCTTGGCAAGCGGTAACGGCAGCGTGAGCGCGGGAGGCGGAGCGGGGAAATTGTGGGATAACACAGCGTGTGACGAGGTCCTGCCCTGATTTTTCGTACTCCTAGGATTGAAGCAGTTCCCCACGTGTTCAAATATTAACTGAGCACTACGTAGCCTGTGGGTCAGTRAACACCCTCCTGGTCGCTGTTGCGAGGAGGTTCCGTGAGCTGCCTGGGATTGCACAACCGTGGCTCAGCACCCGACCCAGGAATAGCACCTCCAACACCTGACTGTCCCGTGACCTATCTGGAGCAGGAGAATCCTTCTGCCAGCTGAGCTGCTGGAGGYGCTGGGCAGAACTAAACTGTTCAGGCTGGGCTGGGGCCAAAGCTGGAAGGGCAACAACTGCTTGGAGTAGCTGTGATGCCTTGGGTGACTCCAGGCATTCATGGCCTTTGGATCGACTGATTCCTCGTGGACAGCCTGTTGAGTAAAGATCGTACCCTCTTTCATCAGTCATAGAATCATGGAATGTTTGGGGTTGGAATGTTGGAAGMGATCTTAAAGGTTTGGGTTGGAAGGGATTTTAAAGCTCGTCTCGTTCCACCCCCTGCCACGGGCAGGGACACCTTCCACTATCCYGGGTTGCTCCAARCCCCGTCCARCCTGGCCTTGGACACCTGCAGAGATGGGGCAGCCACAGTTTCTCTGTGCCAGGTCCTCACCACCCTCACAGGGAAGAATTTCTTCCCAATATCCCATCTATTCCTGCACTCTGGCAGTGGGAAGCCAAGTAAAGGGAGGTCACTGAGTTCTGCTGTGAAGCAGAAGGATGTAACCACTTCYTGAGTCATCAGCTGCTTTTCTGCAGTGTTCTGGATTTTCCCTGAAGAGCCCAGCCTGTCCAGTGATGTTTATCCTGCAAAATCTGGTGAGATCAATGTCCACAGGGAAAGCAAGGAGGTGGGAAATCATAGACCCAGGACAAGAAGAGCTGTTTTCCAGCTTAAAATATGTACATTACAAAAACCAAAGCAAAACTCTTCGGCCTTTCTATTGGAATATTCTCAMGTCAATGTGTCCTGCCTCCAAGGATGGGGGAATTTTTTTAGGAGGCAGGAGGAGCCTTTGTTTTTTATTACAAAGCAGAAATCACAGTGCAGGCCCGTGCCAAAAAATCAGGCTGCAAATACTCTCTGTGGCAACCAGGGCTTGCAGAGAGGATTTGTTCATCTGTCTCGGCCTGCCTTGCCATGCTTTTCTGTCCCTCTTGCCAAATGGAAAATAAATAATTCTCTCCTCGCTGTTGTGGTTATAATTGGCTGGATGTGCCATCAGCTGGCTCATCCCCGCTCAGAGCCTGGGAAGGCGTAAACACTTCCAGGATTACAGAAAATGAGGACACTAACTTTGGGACCCATCCAAAGCCCTTTAGTGAGCGTGAAGACTAATTGACTACAGCGAGAGCTGCATCAGCTCCTTAATTGCTGAAGGGAAATGAAACAATAACATTTCCCCTTTCAGTACATCCTTTTTCGAGAGCCCTGTGGTAATGGCTGCGAGCTGCCTGCCTCAGACAGCAGGGCTGGAAAGCTCTGGGCCATTACTCCGGGAATGTTTTCAAAGGAAGGTGCTCAGACAGTGGCACGGAGGGTGGGAGATGATGATAACGCACTTTTCCTGTTTTCCCTCTCGTCACAAACGAAGCTGGTTTGTTCAGATAATGGATTTGGTAACACACAGGAGAAAGCACCAGTTTTATACTTCGATGACAGGGTGGCGAACGCTGAAGTCGACAGTGATATTCAGTTACAACCACGCTGTTGTGCACCAGCTTTCCACCTTCTGCGTGTCCTTGGATGCGCCCAGCCTCCAAAACTATTGTGTTGCTCCAGAAGAACAGCACTGGAAATTGGAGACAGCGATTGTTGCTCCTCTCTGATGTCATGAAAGGCTGGGATTCCCTCTCTCTGCTCCGTGGGAAGGGGAAGCGTGGTCACTTGGAGCACTGAGGGCTTGTCACGTTGCCTCAGGCTTTGCTGGGCTCTGGGTGACATCAGTGATGGAGGTGGCTGCTGCTGGACAGACTTTTCCCCTTCTCCCTCTTCAGCTGGAGGAAATCAGCATGGGGCAATGGAGCTCTGTGGGAATTGGCATGGATTTATGATGGGCTGTCCTGCCTTCTGCTGGGTTGGAGTGGAAAAGGGGTCAGTGGGCCAAGGGAAAGTGTGATTGATGAGAGGCGGAACAGTGGCTCAGCACCCACGAAACCAAATTGTGGGATAAGGTTATAGGGGTCAGGTGGGTGAGGGAAAGGAGAGAAGGTTGTAGGGTGGTGAAACACAGCAGGAGCAATCAGTGGAAAAGGAGAAAGAATAAAGTTCAGATAAAAATAGAAACGCAGAAGAGGGGAAAGCATGTGTGTGCCGTAGACTGCCGAGTTCCTGCTCCAGGCAATGTCACCCAGGACATCTTTTGTTTCATTCACACGAAAATCCTTGCCATCAGTACTTGCCCCTGTCCCTTCCATGAATCCATCAGCTCCCAAACAAGCAGACATGACAAGGCCTTCGAAAGCTGTGTCAGAACCTTTGAGTACCAGCTGAGCATGATGGAACGTGTGGGAAGAGCCGTGTGATTCCATACAGGTGAACAGCTACGGCCGTCTTTCCAAAGAGCTGATGTTCGGTTTACATGACTCGCTGCCCACGTTCCTTGTTTTAGACGCTTGGAGCAGCTTTTCCTAATGTAATCAGGAGTGTGGGCAGTAAATTTGTCCGTCGCTGAGGCCCCAAAGGATTAGCACAGCACTAAAAATGACATCCTCATCCCGCACGTGGGCAGGGTTGGAGGGCGGAATGCAGCGGTTCAGGCTGGGAGGAGCCGGGCGTTTACTCATCCCGGGGTTGGAGCAATGATGTTTGTACCATGAGCCAAGGCAGCGCAGGCTCATCATGATACTGTCCCATATGCACAGCCATCCAGATCCTTGGGAATCAGGGTATCCTGCCCCCAACAACAAGAGCTGCCCATCAGACCCTTGGGTTGTCCAATGCAACTCAAGGATCTCGTCTTGTCTGGTGGGACTCAAAAGGAGTGTGAGCAGTGGAGCAAGGGATTCTCCCCCTCTTCTCTGCTCTCTTGAAACCCAATCTGGAGCTCTGTGTCCAGCCCTGGAGCCCCCAACATAAGAAGGATGCGGAGCTGCTGGAGCGAGTCCAGAAGAGCCACGGAAATGCTCCAAGAGCTGGAGCCCCTCTGCTCTGGAGCCAGGCTGGGAGAGCTGGGGGTGTTCACCCGGAGAAGAGAAGGCTCCAGGGAGACCTCAGAGCCCCTTCCAGTGCCTAAAGGGGCTCCAGGAGAGCTGGAGAGGGACTTGGGACAAGGGAGGGAGTGACAGGACAAGGGGGAGTGGCTTCCCACTGCCAGAGGATAGGGTTAGATGGGATATTGGTAGGAAATTCTTGGCTGTGAGGGTGGGGAGGCCCTGGTACAGGTTGCCCAGAGCAGCTGTGGCTGCCCCATCCCTGGAAGTGTCCAAGGCCAGTCTGGACGCAGCTTGGAGCACCCTGGGACAATGGAAGGAGTCCCTGCCCATGGCAGGGGGTGGAATGGAATGATTTTAAGCTCCCTTCCAACCCAGACTGTTCTGGGATTCTGTGATGCCCAAGGTCTGTTCCTCCTTCATCCCGTGCCAGCTCCTCGCTCTGCAGAGCAGCCTCCCTGCAGCGATCCTCGTGGGCGACGTTCGCAGACTTTCTGCATCAATTAAATGCCTGTTTTCCTGTCTTCTGCCAATTTGGGTATTTGTTGCTCCATTGTCATGGCGACTGCTGCCCTGGGACCCTCGCTGAGAGTGAGGCCCCTCCATTAGGATTCAGGGCAGCGCTTCCACCGGCGTGGCTGGGGACCCTCTTGTGCTGAGCACTCTCTGAGCGCAGGGAGCTCATTCCACTGCAGAAATCCCAGTTTGACTCTTCACAGCAGAGAGCCAAACGAGGCTGCCTCTAATTTTTGTTAATTATGTGGAAGCAACTTGATTTCCTCGCGAGCGTGTTTTCGGAGCAGCCCTCACAATCTATTCCTGGCCAGCAGGATGAGGATGCTTAGGAACCCCAAAGGACTCTTTGCAGCTGTTTTGCAGAACAACATGGGGAAAAAAGGAGCCATTTCCAAAATAAAAAAAGAAGACAAGCCCCAAGATCTTTCTTGCAGAAAAGCATTGGAAAGAGAAGCCATTTGCACAAAATGTGAGGTCTGGCTGGCAGAAAAGCAGGGAAAAGAACGAGTTTGGGAAAAAAAAAAAAAGACCAAAACGAAACAATCAAAACAGACGCAGAAAAGGAGCTTTTTTGTAAGGAAGGAGGTTTCTCAGGCAGCACCCCGGGAATGGCGGTGACGACACGAACAGCGGGAAGAGACCGGAGAGGCGGGGASGAAGGGCCAAGAGTACTGCGCGGGAGGTGGATTTCCGAGGAGCCTCGTTAGCGCAGTAGGTAGCGCGTCAGTCTCATAATCTGAAGGTCGTGAGTTCGATCCTCACACGGGGCAGAGATGGTTTCCTCATTTTCCTTCTCCGTCCCGCAGGCAGACTTCCCTAAGGGAAGGGAGTATGTATATTTTTTTCATAGAATTGGACCAGGAGGCGGGAGGAGGGGGGAATGCCCCCCCAACCCCTCAGCGGGCCCGCAGCGCGCCCCGTTACCGGGCACCGGCCCCGCCGTGCGCTCGGTCCCCCCGCCCGCTAAGGGGCGCGCGCGCCGGTTGTGTCGGTCACGGAACAGAGTCCGCACCGCGTCCGCTACCGGAGGGGGCGTGGCGCGGCCGCACGAGGCGGCGCTGATTGGCGGAGCCGCGCGGTAGGGTCGGCCCATCGGCGGGATGCACGGCGCTGATTGGCGGAGAGGCTCGGTGGGCGGGGCCGGCGGCGGGCGCGGCGGCGCGTCCCGGGGCCGGGATCAGAGCGCTGCCGGCCATGGCGGTGTGCGCACGGCTGTGCGGAGTGGGGCCGGCCCGCGGCTGCCGCCGGCGCGGCGCGGCGAGGGAGCAGCGCCGCGGGGCCGCCGACAGCGAGCCGGACACCGACACCGACCCCGAGGAGGCGGGCGGCGGCGGCGGCGTTACGGAGGACGAGGAGGCGGCGGAGCGCATCGAGGGCGGGCGGCCCGTGCCGCCTCCCATCGAGGCCGCCCCGGCCGGGCGGGCCCCGCTGTCCCTGTTGGAGCTGCCCCCGGAGCTCCTGGTGCAGATCTTCGGCTCCCTGCCCGGTACCGACCTGCCCAGCCTGGCCCGCGTCTGCACCACCTTCCGCCGCATCCTCCGCACCGACACGATCTGGCGGCGGCGCTGCCGCGAAGGTACCGCCCGCCCGGGGGAATGCACGGTCCCGCGGGTGCAGGGGCCTGATGCGTTCCGGGGGTGCAAGGTCGGGGACTGGGGGATGCAGGAGGACACGGAGAGTGCGGGAGGTGATGGAGTGGGGGTCCTGAAGGGCTGGGGGAAGGGGCTGGGGTCTGGGGGTCTGGGCTGTGGGGCCGTGGCTCGCAGGGCTCCATGTGTGTAGGGTGGAGAAATGGGCACATCTCGGGTCCCTTTGATGGTGGCACTTGATATGTGGCGAAGGGCATCGAGCTGGGGTTGTCCCCCGGGGGCAGCTGGAGGGGAGGAATGGGACGGGAGCAGGCCCTGGCAGGTGATGCCTCCATGCAGCGTGTCCTTGGGGGAATCCTGAGCATGGGGGTTTCGGCTGCGAGAACAGGGAATGCTCAGTCCCTGCACTAGGGGAGAAAGGGACCCTTGGGATTCCTGGAGCCGTGGAGGCACAGGGGATCCAGCGAGAGCAGGGATCCCGTTGGGATCAGGTGGGTGCCCGGAGGAGGCCAGGCCTGGGTAAAGGCATGCTTTGGGGCAGTGCAGGGCCCAGTGTGGAGAGGTTCCAGGTTTGTGTCTCCGTTTCCCAGGGATCGGCTGGTGCAAGGATGCTGTGCTGCAGTAAAGCCCTGGAAGGTGTTTTTTCCTCATCCCTGCTCTGTGAGGCTGCAGTTCTCCCTTGTTCCTCCTCATCCTCTTCCTCCCATCACTGTGGCTCTCTGTCCTCTGTTAATCCAGTCCTTTCCCACCTTCCAAGGTCTGCCTTGCTGTGCTCATCGTCTCTCCAAACACTGCGATCCTGCCAGGTGCTCCTGCTGCCAGCACATGAAGTCATGGAGATTTTCTTTTTGTTTGCTTTCTGTTTTTAATACCAGTGAGGGCACAGGGATGAAAGATTTGGGTAGGTCAGTGGCTGCCTGCAGTGGGATCTCTTGGAATGCTTGAAACCTCGCAGGGATGAATTTGTGCCTTATCAGCACTATCCAAGAGCCCTTTGGACAACACAAAGGCTGTACCTGGAAAATGTAAACCAAAGCATTCTTATTTCATAGTTCAGCATTATCCCAATAATTTAACATTGGTTTTAGGAGACAAACTAATGAAGTGGTGTTAATTCTTTCCTTTTACTCCTCTAGTGACACAGAGCCCTCATGGATGTTTGTGTATTTGATGAATGGTTTGCAAAACTTTGCTAATTAATTATTTTAATAGGTCATGATCCTGGCAAAATGTTTATATAGAAGTATACGTGATTTTTAAATATAGGCTGGGTTGGCTTGTAAAAGAGCCACTAAATTAGGCCTGATGGGGAAATACATTTATTTATCAAATTCATGTCTGCCCCTTGGATTTGCTTGCCTATAAATAAAGCAGTGTTCAAAAGCTCACTTAAATTTAAGGAAATGAAGAAAACAGTAGAATTTGTATGGGCTGGAAGGGAAGGTATCAAGACTATGCTTCTGTCTCATGGCCCTTAGCTAACTGCCAGGTGAGAGGTGCATAAACAAAATTTTGACTCTTTTTGCAAATTATTTCTCCTGTTTCCCAACATATCCATTCCAAAGAATGTCAGAGGGTGCCTTGGTGGTCTGCTGGTGTTGCTGAGGAGGATCCTGTACCAAAGGCAGGTGCCCAAGCTGTGCTGAACAGATAAAGGGCAGGTTCCTGGCCAGAAAACTCCCTACAGTGGTGAAACTGGTACTGTGATCTTTGAACCAGCCCTGGTTTTCCAAGCAGTTCCTCAGCTGGACTTCTGGGGCTGTTTGTGGTGCTTTGCATTGCTCTGCTGTGGTAGGACTGTAACTTTGAGTAGTTGTGCACATGAGTATAAAATTGGGCATTATTTTATGGGCCTACATCAGGTGTTGGTGTATAAATACACATTTAAAACTGAGAATATTCTGTGCTGTGTTTCTGTGCAGCCATACACTGGTGATTCTGTGATAGTCAGACATAAAATGTCATCACTTTTTGTAATTTTTTCCCAAAACAAGCCACTTCCCAGCTGAGGTCAGTGCTTAAGTGTTTGTTTTTGTGTCTGCCTGAGTCTTGTTGTGAGGCTGCATGCCCTAAAAACAGAGCAAGAACATCTGTGCCTTTCTGAGCATATTCCTTGTATTGGTGGCTTATTCACTCTGAGGCCTCCTGGTGATCATGGAATCATATCCTCTGCTGGAAGGGATCCACAAGGAACATGCAAGGCCAGCGTGATGTTCCACAAGTCACTGGGAAACTTCAGCTTGGTGTCAGGTGCATGTGCAGCATTACTTGTGTTTTCAGGAATGCACAACAGTGAAAAGGCAAGAAAGACCATCCTAAAATTACACAGAACAGGGAGAATCTTCTCTGGGAGGAGCTGTTGTTGCAGTGCTTTGTTTGGGCCATTTTTTACCTGGACGTAAGGAACAGCCTGGCTGTGTCCCAGCTTGGAATGGGCCCTCAGTCCATGGAGTGATGTCTTGCTCTGCCCTGCTCTGGGCCAGCTCAGCTGTAGGTCAGTCTTGAAAATGTGATTATTCCAAGTGTCCACAGGACTTGTTTGCCTGAAAGTGGAGTGGCTTTTGCTGCTGGTGGAGAGCTGGGAGAGCGCTGGGCTGAAGCAGGGGGAGAATTGTGTAACACTGACACGACTGTCAGAGCTGCTGTCCTTTTATCATTGCAACTGTTTGGGGTAAACAATGTCTCTGGATTGCTTCCTTGGCAAGGAGAGGGTTGCAGTCACTTCCCTGTTTTCTATAAATAGGAGATTGCTGATCTCTGCAGCAGGAGCAGAATTAAAGCTCGTGTCACCCTGGCTGGTGGCCTGACCTACCTCGATTAACGCCTTACACTCCATTTTGAATGGACTTTGAACTCCTTTCATCTTAAACCAGAACAGGGCAGGTGCAGCAGGACACCTGGGAACAGACCAGTAATGCAGAATAACCAGTTTTAGAGCTTGGATGAAAAGGCTTTTGTYGGTGAAAACAACCTCCAGCAGCTTTTGGGCCTGCTGGAGAATGTCAGCCAAGGTGCTGAAGGTTCTGACCTTCACGTTGTATGGAAAGAGGTTTCTGTGGAGAAGAGTGGGAAAAGAAGGGTGGGAAAGGTGGGAAAGGGTTTRTACACTCACTAAGGAGACTTCTGGATGGAGTTCAGCTTTTTTCAGATTCCAAGGAATCCATGCAGRAGTTTGATGCACAAATGCTGCCACAACAGGAACCATTTCTTGTAGTGCTGCACCCTGGCATGCATAAGGSTGGTTTTTATAGGTCACAAAGCTCCAATCTCCCTTTGTGTGGGGTGAAAACCTTGTGTAATGTGTTAGTTTGTGGCTTTTCTTCATCTCTGCTGGCCTTTTCTGGCTTTTAGGCTCCAGCTTGGCAGTGGTTTGCTGTTCCTCACTGCTCAGGCAGGTGCTCAGCACCCACAGCCATCCTTGAGGAGGTCTCAGACCTGCAGGCTGCAGATCTAAAGCTGCCTTTCTTCTGCTTTAGGGTTTCCACAAGTGTTTGCATTTGTTGCAGCTCAAATCTCCTTTTCCTTGGTGGTAATTCCGAGCCTTCCCTTGGGAGAGGATTGGGTGTGTTTTCATCTGATAGTTCAGCCTTTGGAAGCAAGAAGCTGATTCCAAATTTGTCCACCTGCTGTTTCAGAGGTGTGAGAATCTCCTGKTTTTGTGGTGTCTGGAATAATCCAGTGAGTTTCATGCTCTGTTCTGTGTCCAGCCTTGTGATCATGCATTTATCCAGGGATAATTGGAAGACTTGATTAGCCAGGACACAGTGGAAGTTCAGTAATGGTGWAGGGATCAAGCCCTGCCAGACATCCTCATTTCCTCTGAATTGAGGATGTGCTTGCAGCAGCTCCCTGGCTTTGCCATGCTGAGAAAGGCAGGAGAAAAGCAGGAATTTGGTCTTTGATATGAGCACAGGGATTCTCCCCAGTCTGGGATGGAAGAGCCTGGTTTGTTTTGTAAACTGCAGTATAGGCCATGCAGAGAGGGGGGGTGACACCTTCTCATGAGGAGCAGAAGGGAATGTGAGGCTTGGAAGTGGTGGGAGCAGGGCAGGAATAAATGACACTTGCAGAAGTATTAGTGCAGATCAGAATAAATTCATACTGCTTTTCCAAATCCTTTAAATTCCAGTGCATGTGACCATGGAAACAGCACCCTGTCACTGTGTTTGGTAAATCTGGCACTCCTTATAAACCCACTCCAACAGCCTTTCCAGCTGGTCAGCTGGGAGCGTGAGCGCCGATTCCAGCCTTGCTTTGGAAGCAGGATTAAGTAGCCATTTTCTAGCGGTGTGAATTTCTGTGACTGTTAACTCCTTAAAATAAAAATACTTTACTCAGTGAGCTATTGCACTGAGATACTTTTCCTTAAAATAGATTTAATTGCACTGAAGTGGAATTTTCCAGGAAGCTCGAGCCCTTCACATCTTTCTTGGAAAGGGATTTCTGTTCTCTGTCACGAAAATCTTACCAGTTTTATTTTTCCGTAGTTATTTTGAAGCTCTGCTTTCTAAATTTATATGCCTCTTGTCTTCTGGGTTAAAAAGAGCTGGCCTTTCTTGCTTATGATATTTGGAAGACTTCTTTAAGCCCTGTGAGCCAAAAGACTGATTTTTCCCATCAAGTGGCCATCCTGGTGTGGACAGCTCCCGGGTCAGAAGAGCTGGAATGATGCATTTATGGAGCTCAGCCAGCACTGTGGCATTTTCACTCTCTGTAGTTGTTTGCTGACCAAAACAGGATAAGAATTAGTTATAAAATGGGTGTTAAAGTACACTAAGATGAGATTAGATATCCAAGTCTTGTAAGAAAGTATTAACAAGAAAAAAATAATGTCAAAAAGTGTGTAGCAGTATAGAAATCCTCAATTTTTGTATTATTTAAAGGAATTTGTTATTACTTGGAAGAAATTTGAATCTTTCCGGGAAAGATTGGAATTACAGCGATGTTAATTGTGGTTTGGCTGTAGTTAAATTCCACTGCAGGTTATCAGGGGCACTTGCGTGAAGCTTTGCCATCAAATCTCTTCCCACCCCACCCTGTAATTTGGAGATACCTGCTGGTAGTGGATCTCCCATGGCACTGCACTCAAGTGATTTAGAGATTAGGGAGAAGGCTTTGGGAAAAATCAGCACCTTCTGGAGGAAGAGGGAATGTCACTCTTAGTGCTGTTAGAGATGTCACTTGGGCAGGATCCTCTGTGTGTTCCCTCCCTTTCCCMTGCAGTACAAACCCCTTCACTGACCGACTTGAGGCCAGGTGAGTGTTTGTTTACATGGAAAAGAGTTGCCTGTTCCCACACCATCCTGTCCCTGCCCTCTCCCAAAGCCTTTCCCATCAGCTGAGGACATTCCGTGCCGTTCCCTCCATCCCTTGGATGTGGTTTCCCATCACGTAYGCGCACGTGCAGGGGGTGCTGGAAAGCCTGGATGGCTCTGGCAGGGTGGGCCTGCATTCCCAGGCTCCCGTGGAGCTCTGGTTTCATGGATGAGCAGGACACAGCCGGCTCAGCCTGGCAGAGGCCCAGCACTAAATGGTTTAYTGGTGCTGGGCTGTTCTTCTGCGAGCTCATCTGGGCTCTCTGACTGTGCTTCCTCAGCCCACCTTGGGTTTGAGAACACCCAGAGCTTCCTCTGGCTTTGCCTACGGAAGTCAGCAGGAATTCTGCCGCTGACCTTTGTGTTTTTTGAGGAAAGGCAAYGTGTTTGTTGTGCCTTCTGCCCCTCTCACCTTTGCTGCCCTTGRTGTGTGATGTGTGTAGGACGTGTATCCCCCACAGACAGGCTGACAGTAAACCTTGTGTGTGTATTTATAGGCAGGGGGAGGCTGAATTAATTCAGAGAAACTCATGTTTGRAACCTGAATTCTCTCCTGCAGCAGCTTTCCAGCATTAGGTGGTGCTTGGCAGCCACAATTGTTAATTCAAGGATGCTCAACCGAGGATAAATTTCGTATTTAATGGTTTGATGAGGGCCTGCACAGACACACTTTTGTGTCAAATGTCTGGCATTTGTTTGTGCTGCTGAGGAGAGCTGTGTTTGATCTGTGCTGTTGATGTCTTTGATGCCAAGGAGGGCAGTTTCCTGCACTGAGATCTATGGGGGTCGCTGCAGCAGGGTGCCGTTGTCACTGCTGATTTTTCGGGATCTCCCTCCTCTCGCTTCCTCCCTCTGGTCTTCCGAGGATTTCTGGCAGTGAGATGTTAGTACTTGCTTTTGTGGGGTTTTTTTTTTGAAGTTTCTTAGAAGTTCAACATCAACTTCCTGAAAATGAAAGGGKGGAATCTCATTTTCTGCTTCAAAGCCTCTCCGAGATCTCCGACTCCCTTTGTTTTCGGGGTGTTCTGGAAGCAATCAAAGGCATCTGACTGTACAACAGCCCCGTCTCAATCTGATCTGCTTTCAAGTGTAACCATATTTGTACATGCTGGGGCCTGGTTTATGTCTCCATTTCCTTGTTTTTCAAGTGTGTGACCTTTCCTTTAGGATCCTAATAAGCAGTTTTCCCTGTCGGGTACCGCAGTGGGAGTAGATAATTACTACACACAGTCGTGATGGGATGTAAACAGGCACACGATCCCAGCTGGAATGGGGATGTCTCCCACATTTCACACTCTTCCTGGCCGAGGTGTGAGCAGCTGTGACTTTGCTGTGTTTGTTTGTGCCTTATGGTGTGTTTGTTGCAGGCACTGCTTGTGAAATGTGTTGGATTCTGCGCTGAAATTCCATCCAGTTTTCTGSTTTTAAAGCAGAAATAAAATTCTTGGTCTGCTTTGGCAGCTTCAAGATGCACCTAATGAGATCTCACTAGCAGATATCAAGACCCTGGGTCCAAACCCCCTTTGTGCCAGCGTTGACCCTGTTTTTCCATGTCATTCCAGAATATGGAGTGTGTGAAAACCTGAGGAAATTGGAGATCACAGGAGTGTCCTGTCGAGATGTTTACGCCAAACGTAAGTGATGAAGCCAATACAAACCTTGCTTAATCCCACTTTTGAGAGCAGCACAGRAATGTTGAATATTTATTAAACTTTCATGGCAGAAGTTATTCAGACTGACTTGCTGCTGGCAGGGGTTTCATTGGGAAGTTGACATGTTTGGAGTTTTATTTCATACCAAGCAAGTGCCAAGGGTTGGGATTTCTGTGCCTCCCAATCCTTTGGTGGGAAAAGAATATGGAATTTTAACTTTTTAATGAAGTGTATTGAGGGGTTTTCATCCTGCTTTGCCATTTTCAGGCATTAACAGGTATTTTTTCTAAGCCTTGATCTCAGTGAAGGGACACTTATAGGAGAGTGGGAAAGGGATGAGCATTCCCTGAAGGAAGAGAGCCTGGCAGGAGGTGTCTGTGTTTTGGGAATGTGTGTGGRTGTGGGACCACAACTCCTTAGCCCCTTAGAACCTGGAAGCAGCAATGACTTCAAGCATGGGAAGAAGAACAGGTAGAAGGGTTTTGATCCTATCTTTAACAGACTTGCTGAGCATCCACAGGAAAATGATTTCATCACCTAATGCCTGTCTTTCCCTATTAGTACACTAGGGATGGAACTGCCTAGTTTTCCTGGCTCAGAGAGGTGAGTGGTGCTGAGCCAGCACTTGGATGTCCACAGAAAAGTCTCATTAACACTTGAGACCTCCCTTAATTCCCATTTAATCCCATATCTTTGTGTGGCACTAATGTGGTGACAGCCACACAGCACATACCAGTCAGATCTCAGCTCTTCACTGCCATTTTGAGTGGGAGAACATCTCTTCCTGACCTGTAGTCCTTTTCACTGCAATACTCCCATGGTTCACGTAAGTGATACTTAGTGCTTTTTATGCACAAGTTGTGGGTAAAAATGACCCTCCTGGCTCAGGGCAGTGGTGTTTCCCTAGCCCAGGATCTCCCAGCCATGGCTGTGGGCAGGGAGGCTGAGGAGAGGACAAGCCTGTGTGATGTTTCCCTAAACATTCTGACTGTTTCCAGGTTTCCAGAGCCTGCTCAGTTTGTTTATTTAATAACCTGCAATAGATCTGTCTTACACCAAAGTAGTTTCCAAATCCGTGGCATCCATGAGCAGAGTCACACTTGATGTGTGAGAACCACCCTTGTGATGGTCTTTATGCACTTCTGTATGAGGTCTGTGTCCATATCCATCCAGCAATCCCACGCAGGGATGGTCGCTCCGAAGTGGGAGTGCTTGGCAGCCGTTCCTGGCTTTCAGGATGCACCAGCTCAGCCCTCCTGCTCGGATTCAGCACTTTGCCCTGTGCCAGGAACAGTCTTCTGCTGGTGTCACCCCATTTTCTCTACTGTCCCACAAACCTCTTCGATTGCAGAGGAGTTAATTTGGGATTACTGCAGGGCTCAGGGCCTTTTCTATTCACTGAGCGTGCTTCTGTGAGAAATAGTGTGGGAAGATGGGAACTGAGCTTAAGTGCCTGAAAGCAGAACTAATCCAAGGCTTGGGCTGCTGTCCATGGAGTTACTTGGTCCCCTTGAGGCCGCAGAGCAGAGTTTGAGGAAGGACTTTTGATTCCGCTTGGAATTGACTGGATGCCATTTGTGAGTAACGTCTGTGGGAACGTGGCACGAGCTCTGCGTGAGAAATCCCTCTAACCCGGGGCCTGGGCTGACGGAACCAACCGGAAGCGAAGTCGGAGCCGGCGTTCCCYGCGTGGCGCGTCCGGCTCCGCGGAAGCGTTCGCCGGTCCCGGCGGAGCAGCGTTTGCCGGCAACTCACCCCGCTCTGTCTGTGCAGGTATAAACCCGCGGGTGAAGTCGGGGCGTTTTATGAAAATCCTGCCCGACTACGAGCACATGGAGTACAGAGATGTTTACACCTGCCGTACGTACCCCGCCGCCGCCTGCCCCCAGCACGCCCGGGCTGCTGCATGGAGTGTGCCCTGCCTGGGGCAAAGCACTGGGGATCCCCCTGGGACAGCGGGGAGGGGCCGCCGCTTCCCTCTGCTGTGGGGTAGAGGAGCGCCGGGGCCCTTCGGGGTCGCGGCGTGAGCGGGGCGGGCGCCGAGCTGTCTCTTTTGGAGGGGTTTTGAGTGAAAATGTTGTCCTGGCTGGGTGCTAAAAGGAGGGCGTCTGCTCRCAGAACGGGAGCACTCACTCTGCTCTTTGGGAATTGCTCCTTTCTTAGAGGGAGGAATTCAGATCCCCAGGCGAGGCCTCCCAAAAGCAGCTCTAAATCGGCTCTGGACTGGCAAAGAGCTGTTCTTGATCCACAGTCAAATCCACAGCCCTCKCCGGTGCGAAGTGCTGAGTGTTCCCATAGTAATTCCCTCCCTGCACCATCTCTGTCTCCAGGAAACATTCTGCTCATGTTTTAAAGATTGTGATTTGCCTTCCTCGCTCTGGATAACCTGTTTTTTTTTCCCTCCGCATGTTGTGTTGAGGGAGGAGTAGTGAAACCCTGAGGCTGACAGTGTTCTGCAGGAATTGAGGGGGAAGGACTGATTAGTTTACATCAATTAAGGAGGCCAGGACTGTTTGGTGTTTATTTGGAGGGGGTGTTGAGCTGTCTCCGATGCTCCTTTGGGTGTGCAGAGTTTGGCAGACTCCTGTTACTAACTCACTGTGCTTGGGAATGGAGTTTTGCACACACACTAATGAGTGCAATGGATGCTGCAGAATTCCCTGTGCTGAGGGAAGCAGCCGTGCAGGGGAGGTGGGGAATTCTGTGAGTCAGGACAGAGCAGCAGCAGTGCTACAGCAGGAATTGGGACCAAGTGCTGGGTTTGGCAGTCCTGCCTGTCAACACCAGCTGTATTCCAGGGCACGTCCAAGCTGCGAGATGGATCCCTTTGGAGATTGGATGTTTGCTCCAAACGTGCTCTTTGTGGGGGCCTCACATGGCATTTAGTGCTGTTCCCTCAGTTGTTAATTCCTGAGCTGCAGCCCCAAACTTCTGACATCCCGTGCCTCTTTTCTCCTGGGCTGTGTTGTGCTCCTTGGGGAAAAGCTTGGACAGTTGGACTCGATGATCTTCAAGGTCTTTGCCAACCCAAACGATTCTGAGTCCATGGGGTTTAAAATGCAACGACCATTTCCCCCTATTCCCCCTCCTGTGTTGCCAGGATGTACCATGGAAGTGTTCCCTAATTCCTGTTCATGCCATGTCAGCCAGGGGAGCTCCCATCACTTTCCCCAGGGATTGAAGCTCCCTGGCTGGTTCTGGAGCATCCAGTGGATGTGGGTTTGCTCCATTTGGCAGGATGTGGGCTCAGAAATTTGGATAGGCAAGAGGCTTCTTCAGGATTGAGCACAGGCAGTGTGTGCACAGCAGAGGAAAACCTTGGAGAAAGACCCAAGGGCTGTTTTCTTTTGAGGAGCAGGAAGGGAGACAACTGTCAGATCCATCCTGCCTCCTACCAGGAAGAGCCAGAGCTGGAATTCATCAGGTTTTCCCTGTAATGAATATTAGCTGCTGCTTTGTTGGAGCCCAGAGACAGCCAAGGCCTGAAAATGGAGCTGTGCTTTGAGACTTGTTTGGGCCCTGGGCCAAGAGCCAGCATTTTCCCCAGTAGCTTCTGGGAGTGAATGGGATGTTTATGGCCTCCTGTGTCCAGGACTCAGACCTTTTTCCTGAAATTTCTCCCTGGCAGGAGCTGGGGTAGGAAGGACATTCTCATACCCCTTGGATAGCTTAGTTTTCTGTCCTAAGAATAATAATAAATTTAAAAAGCTGGCTTTTATCAGCTCTGTGCCAGACAGGGTAGAAGGCAGACTGTGGTGGGTGAAGCAGCTCATCCCATTTATTAATGTGGAATTACTGAGCTGGGARTGGGGTTTGCCTTCTTGCCTTAGTGCTCTTTGTGCTGCACTTGATTCCCTGGGTTGAAACCAGGCCATCAGTCTGAAATCGTTCACTGCACACGAAAAAGGCTCCTCCAGGCCACTTGGCAGCAGCCCTGGACATCCCTCCCTGCTGTCCTGAACTTCTGTGGAAGTTCTTTGGTGGAATAAAAACACTCCTGTAGTTGTTGCTGTCTGAAATGTTAATGAAACAAAGCTGCTGGAACAGCTGCACTGAAACACAAATCTTCTTTTAAACTGATGCAAAGCAAAACCCATTATTCAAGCCAGTCCTGGGGGTTCAAATGAGTTATTGTGGCCTTCTGGGTTGGCCATGGACATCACTGTAAAGCAAGGGAAATATCTTCTTGCCATCTTCATGGGAATAATGTGCATCCTGCTGTTCATGCCCAAAATGCCAGACTGTGTCATGTTGTCTTGTGAAGGTCACTGGTCATGTGAGGAAATTAGATGGACAAAAGGAAATTAGATGGACAAAAGGATTGGCTGACTGTGTAAGGAGTGGAGGCAGGTACCACCTCTAAGCTTTCCTCACAGGGGAGGTTTAAGATCATTCTGTAATAGCCATTTTCTCCTGCTTGCTAAAAATGTCCCTAGTTATCCTTTATTTAGGTGGGGTTGAAGGGACACCTGGCTCTGAGATGAGAACCAGGGAAGCCTCAAGTGCTGCAGTAGATTTTGGGCAGGTCTAGGAAGCAGCTTTTGGGCACTGCTGAGCTGTAGCTGCTTGTGTAGGATTTTTAAGGCCGTGACTGAGCTGGCCACACCACCACATTCCCAGGCTGGAGTGATCCATGTGCTTTGCCCGTGCTCTCAGTGGCTGTTTTTAAGGATGCTTAACTCTGGAGCCGAGTTTGTTTATACCAGGCAGGGAAATGCTTACAAAATACTCAAATTTCCCTGTGCCTTCCTGCCCACCCTTGTTTTCTGTTGCTTTGCAGTGTGAAGCATCGAGTGCATTTTTGGTAACTGGAGGCAGCAGATGCTTTTCTTTGTTTTTAGCTCTGGTTATATCGTGTGATTTGCATTCATGGGACCTTGTTGCAAAAGTCCCCTGGGAATTCCTGGTGAGGTTGGTGGTTCTGCCCCTCCACAGGGGCCAGGAGCAAAGACCATCCGTGCGTGTGAGCGCGTGGGAAGCCTCAGCTCCCAACTGCCTGCCTGGGGTTGGACACAACCAGTTCTCCCGAGCGAAGGCAGCGTGTGCTGTGTGCAGCCTGGTAGCAGCTTTTTCCTTCCCCAAATCCCAGTTCCTTGGCTGGCTGTGCTCACCGGAGTGTCTCCCTGTTCCCTAGTGCTGCACCGGTACCGGCACATCCTGGGATTGTGGCAGCCGGACATCGGGCCCTACGGGGGACTGCTGAACGTGGTGGTGAGTGAGCACCTCAGCCCGGGCCTTTGGAGGGCTGGGCAGTCTTTTTTTACACTTCCCAGACCTGGCAGCCATTCCCATRCCGTTAAGAAGTCTCAACAGTCAGGCCACAAGCCAGTGATTTGGACCCAGAGGTAGTTCCTTGGTTCTTTCTTGGTCTCTTTTAGTTTGGACGTCAGGAGGGAATTTCTTCACAGGAAAGGTGGTTAAACACAGGAATGGGCTCCCCAGGGAGGTGGTGGAGTCCCCATCCCTGGAGGTGTTCAGGGAATGACWGGATGTGGCACTCATTGCTCTGGGTGGGGATTGGTCACAGGTTGAACTCGATCCTGGAGCTCTTTGCCAACGTAAATGATTGTGGGATTCTTTTCATCATCACCACCTTTCTCCAGACTGTTTTATTTGTCAGCTCTACCCCAAACAGCCCCAGGAGCACATAGAAAACACGATCAGTGTTTGAGGGAAAGGCTTGATTCAGAGTTTAGCACTGATATTCCAATGGCTGGCACAGTAATCTGTTCACTAACTTCATTTTCTTTGCCTGCAGCTGAACCTTTGCAAAGGGTTTTGCAGTTGTGTTGTTGGCAAACCTTTCCACCAGCCCTGTCTAAGGCTCGAGTATCAGATGTAGAGTGACACTGGTGCAAGATCTGTGGAGCCTGGCAGCTCTGGTGCTGTTGGGAGAGCAGTTAATGAACAACATTTGCCTCTGAACTGGTGAGGGCTGAGCCAGGGGTTTGCCTGAAGCCCTTGTTCTCTGCACCAAGGTTCAATAACTGCCAGGTCGAAGCATAAAAATCACGAGGCCTTTGGGTTTTGCAAGATTCTGTTCCGTGAACTGGTGTAAGAGGGCATCCAACTGCATCAATAATTACACTGTGACCTTACAAAGACTTTGGGGCACTGCTCTGCCTCGGTCTCAGGTCCCTCTGTTGGGAGAATATCCTGCCTCTGGAATTGCAGGGCCTGAGGGGAAGGATTCTGTTAGGTGTGCAGGAGGGGGGCTGGCACTCAGGAGAGGAGAGTGTTGCTTTCTGTGCTCTCTGTGAGTAACAGAGCCAAATAATTCCTCATCCAAAAGGCAGGGATAATCACGGGAAGCAGAATTTGCCTGCTGGAGTATCTGCCAGCAGGAGCTCTCAAACCAATTAGAGTCTGACTTGCTGTGTGGTCTCTCCCTCTGGATCCTGCGCTCCAGGCACCCTCACAAAGTCGTTTGCAGCAATAAAAGCCTGATCTTTTTCCAGTGGTGCAGGAAGCCTTGTAAAGAAACCCTCTCCTCTTCACCCAGGGAGTGCTGGGAGTGCATATGGTCTGGGTTAATGGCTGGAAAGCTGTTTGGGAATGCAGCAGACTGTTCTGCAGCTCCTGCCCTGGGCCGGGAGAGGCCCCAGAGTTTGCTGCAAACTCCCAAGAAATGGTGCAAGGCTGATCTCGGGGGCTTTGTCTCCTTCCCCTGTGCAGGTGGATGGGTTGTTCATCATTGGCTGGATGTACCTGCCACCTCACGACCCTCACGTGGATGATCCCATGAGATTCAAGCCTCTCTTCAGGATCCACCTCATGGAGAGGAAATGTGCCACGGTGGAGTGCATGTATGGACACAAGGGGCCTCATAATGGCCACATCCAGGTGAGCTCCCTGCCTCTGCCAGCATCACCTGCATGCAGGGTGTGTGCACTTTGGCTCTGGAAATGGCTCCGTCAGAAAACTGCGAGAATTTGATGTCAGAGATGTGGCTTTCACCACCCTGCTGTGTGTGGGTGCCAGCTTTACACTCATTATGTGTCTGACAAGTTGTGTGGGCTGTTCCCTGCTCTGAGTTTGTTCCCTGGCAGTGGCACAGCCGGGCTGTTGTGCTGTTTTCCATTGGGCTGGAGCATGGTGGGAGGCTGGCAGCACCAGGATGTGCACAGGCTGGGGAAAGGACGTGTAAACTGGCCTTGGGCAGCTGGTGAGTGTGCCCAGGCAGACACAGACCCGTTCTGCAGCTCTCTCCAAGGTGAGACCTTGAGAAGGTGATGCTGCATCCATTGGATGCTTTGAAAAGCTTCCTGAGAGGAGGTTTGTTTATCTTTAAAGAAGGAAGTTGAAATGGAGAAGCAGCTTAAAATTATCTTTCATTAGAGTGCATTGAGGTTTTATTGCTTTTATTTCTCTCTTCTGTAGCTGCTGCACTCAGTGTCACTTAATGATTTCTGTGTCGTGGCAAATGCAGTAATGTTTGTTTGTAAAGCATTTGCTGTGAACTGCCTTGGTTACATCATCTGAGGCATCTCTAAACAGCTCTGTAACCTGTTCAATTCTCCCCCACGGTAACTGCAGATTGTAAAGAAGGATGAGTTCTCCACAAAGTGCAACCAGACGGATCACCACCGCATGTCAGGGGGCAGGCAGGAGGTGAGTGCTCTGCCAGGGGTCTGCATTGAGGCTCTTTGTGTGTCCCCTTGCTGAAGATCAGCTCTTAGCTGCTGTTGGGCTCTGGGAGGTTGTCTTGTGCCTTCTAATTTCTGTGTATTTGAGCACATATGAAAAGCCAGGCTGGGAGCTTTTGGCTGATTCACTGTTTCAGGCAGTTTTCTGTGTCAAGGTGCTCCTTGAGCCCCAGCAGCCTCCTCCTGTTTGGTAGCAGACCTGTCCAGCAGCACATATCATCACTCCAGGCACTGATCTCTGTGCTATTGCTCTGTATAATTCAGATCTTTCAAACACACTGAGCACCAGCTGCATTTGGGTACCTGCTGCTCAGTGAGGCACCTTCCCACTGCTTGTCTTGCTCCAGGGATTAAAATCTTCATTTGGTTGTTTCTCCTGTGTGTCAGCTCTGTCCAGCAAGGCAGATCCCTGCCTGAAATACCTGTGTTCAGGTGCAGGTATAAATGTCAGGATGAATACCTGTTCCAGGTGCTGCTGGTTGCTGCCAGCTGCTTTCCACGTGACAGATCTGAAGGAATGCTGTAAAATGTCTGTGTGCTAATGGCAAACAGCTGCATGAAAGGGTTAGTAAAGTGTTTTCTGGAGCTGGAGCAGATGAGAAAATGCTTTAATACTTCCAAAGCACCACGTTAAGTGTGCGTGGCATTATGGTAATTGGAGGATCTGGCTGGGGAAGATAAAGCAGGCAGGTTTGGAATATCACTTGGCAGGCTGCTATCTCGGTGTAAGCTCTTATCACACCAACTCATGGCAGGGTATTAACTTGTCAGAGCTGGAGCTGGGGTACTTCAGGAGATGCTTTCAAAGCACCCTTTGGATTTAGAGGCATCAGTCTTAAATCAGCAGGATTTAACCTCCTAAACCCCTCAGTGCTTTTCAAAAGCTTTTTTCTTTTATGTTGAACATGTCAGGACAGGGCACGGGAGTCAGCTTGTGGGCACACAAATGAGTTACTGTGAGAGAAGCAGTAGATGAGCTACCTTYAGTAACAGGCCATGATTTTGCTTTTATTCTGAGGAGCTGCATTGGCTCTTCCTGGGGTTTATTTGGAGGGGAGCCTGTCTGTGTGTGGTGACTGGCATTACCACTGTTTGTTAAGCATATTCCCAGGCCAGCCCTGTACCCACATGCGCTTGTTCCCAAMTCCAGCCACGTTCTCCTGTCTTTGGCAGAGGATATATGCCCTGTCTGTGGCTCTGCCAGTGAAATGTGCTGTCACAGAGTGAAGTCATCTTGGGGCCCCTCACTGAAACGTCCTCATCTTCCCCCTTTTCTCCTTGTGCTGCAGGAATTCCGGACGTGGCTGAGGGAGGAGTGGGGTCGGACTCTGGAAGACATCTTCCACGAACACATGCAGGAGCTCATCTTGATGAARTTCATCTACACCAGCCAATATGAGTAAGGGCTCCAGCTCTTTGTAGAGAGCCTGCTGCAACTTCTCAAGCACATTGGAGCATTTTTCTCCAAAACAGGGGTTTTCCATGGGTTTTCACAGCCAGAGGAATGCTGTCTTGTGTGCAGGGATACRCAGTGCTTTCCAGCTGTACAGGACATGAGCTGGAATGACAGCAACAGGAATAAGATTCCAAGTTCTACACAACAGATATGCACAGTGAGGTGCTTTYGAGTCATTTAGCTGTGTTTAATTTGAAGACAGAGCAAATGCCTGTGATCCCAGGGAGTGTCTGGGTATTATCCTGTTTTGTAGTGCAGGAATCAGAGAGTCCCTGAGAAACTGGGGGATTTTAACCATCTCTCCAAGCTTCTCTTAGCAGCCACCTCACTGCAGCAGATGTTTAAATATGCTTCACTCTTAGCTTCTCTGGGAATCTCCAGGGGTKAGGAGGTTTCCTGTGCCTTTCCTGCAGGAATCTCCTGGTGTGCTCACGAGGGTGGTGGGGAGAGAAGCGAAGGGAGGGAGGAGGCGCTGGCAGAGCAAATCCACTGAKCTCGTTGGCATTGCTAAAAACACAGATCCCTCCTCACGACAACATCCCCGAGCTGCTGGAGGAGCAGAATGCAGACACGTGGCTGGTGGTGAGGGGTTTTTTCTTGACTTGTGTGACATTTTTGTCCTGCACAGCAACTGCCTGACGTACCGGCGCATCTACCTCCCCCCCAGCAGCCCCGACGACCTCATCCAGCCAGGCCTCTTCAAAGGCACCTACGGCAGCCACGGGCTGGAGATTGTCATGCTGAGCTTTCATGGGAAGAAAGCCAAGGGCACTAAAATCACTGTGAGTGCATTTTCCTTTCCCTCAAGTGCTTGTTGAAGTGTCCTCGATGCCGTGGACGCAGAGCAGAGAGCTCTTGTCTGGGAGCTGGCATCCCAGACCCTGTTCCCTGTGGGGATTRGTGGCATTGGGTGAATCTCAGCACAGGCAGAGGAACCAGAACCTGCTCTGCAAAGTTTCTCCTAACTCCACCTGGCTCCCCCTTCCTCTCCCTCCCTTCCAGCTGCTCTCTGTGAGCAGCTGCTGGCAGGTCACTGGAGATCCCCTGCGTGTGTCTGAGGAGCAGGTACCAAACGTTGGCAGCTCTTCAGTGAAGTCAGGCAAGGGAGCTCCTTCCTCCCTGCAGGGAGAGATTCTGCCAAAACGCAGCTGCAGCTTTGACTTTGTTTCGCCCTTGCAAGTCCAGCTTTTGATTTAAAGTTCTGTTTCTGGAAAGGGAAGAGCAGAGATGTCATAGAACAGCAAACAAGGTCCAAGCAGGTTTTTTTGTTGCCAGCTTGGTGATTGTTGAGTAGGGTGAACTATAAGTCAGGTGATGGCTCCGTAGCACCCGGTATCTGCAGCCATGCTGTTCCTTCCTGTCCCTAGGGAGATCCCAACATCCCAGCTGGACAGCAGACTGTGGAGATAGACCTGGCACACCCTCTGCAGCTGCCTGACATCGAGAACCTGGGAGACTTCAGCGAGCTGTCCCGCATCGTCCTGGAGGTGCAGGAGCAGGTCCGCCGGGAGGAGCAGGAGCGGGAGCAGCGGCAGGAGGAAGAGGAGCATTCCCCCCAGGCTGCCTCCTCGCCTGCCAGCAATCCCCCGGGAGGAGAAGGTGCCCAGGGGCAAGAGACTGCAGCTGGGGCAGAGGGGACCCAGGACAAGGCACCAGCTTCCCAGCCCTTCGTGCTGCCCATGGGAGTGATCTCGAGGAATGAGGATTATCCCCGCACCTGCCGAATTTGGTAACTGGTGGTTTTGTGTCACTTTTTGAAAGGGAAGGAGGAATCTTAGAGGTGTATTTGTGTGCCCTTTACCTGCCTGTGGATCTCCCAGCCCCTTGGGCTCAGATTTCACAGAATCCCAGAATGGTTTGGGTTGAAAGGGATCTTAAAACTCATCTTGTTCCACTGCCATGGGCAGGGAAACCTTCCCCTATGCCAGGTTGCTCCACACCCTGGCCTTAGACACTTCCAGGRATGGGGAATCCACAACCTCCCTGGTTCCAATCTCCCACACTTCTGTTTGTTCCCTCTCTCACCACACTGTCATGTGCCATCCCACTTCCTTGCTAGGTTTTATCCTATTACTTCTGAAGCTGGCACCTCTCCTGAATTCCACACCCCCCCTTTTTTGATGTGTTTCATTTCCCAGAGCTGCCCAACTCATATATTTAGAACTCCCCAAGCTGCTTCCCATTCCTGTGTGTGTCATTCATGTTCCTTGGCTGTGGGAACACCGTGCTATCTCCCACCTTTCCCTAGCCTCTGGTGCCTTGGGGCAGCCGTGGGAGGTGCTGAGCAGCCCAAGCAGGAGGTGCAGGCGTGCAGAGAGCCCTGTTGAATGGGAGCTGAGGTTGGTGAAGCAGCACAATAAATGAAGTGTGGAAAAAGAGCCCACAAGCTGAGGCTTAGGCAGGTGACCTTCAGCCAAACATCTGTGCTCATGGAAAAACCTACCCAGAGCTGGTTAATCCCAGAAGGCTCCTGCTGTCACAGCTGAGTTGTGTTTGGATAAAGCCCTGCTCCACCTGCTGCTTGCTCGGAGCTTTGGCTGACCTTTATTCCTCCTCACATCCTGCTAGATTGTTCTGCTTTTCAGATTTTTCTCTCCCTTCCCTAAGGTTTTGCCTCTCTGCTCACCCTCTCAACATGCCTTTGCTTTTCCGTGAGGATTGCCTGAGCCTGTGCTGATCCTTGAGCTGCACAAGTTCATCTCTTAGTGGGCTGAACTACAGAAGAAACCCAGCCTTGGTGTGCAGGTGCTGATTAGGATAACCCAAAGCAGCAACCTCCAGATAACAATGGGGAGTTTCTTATCTTAATTGTGCGAGAAAAACCCAAGCATCAAACTCGCTGTTGTGCCACGCCCGGCGGCGCGTGTGACATCAGAGTTTCGTGCTGATCTTTTAATTAAATCCTGGGTGATTCTCACTGTCCTCACACCCCTTTTGCCCCTCTCTCCCTGCAGTTTTTACGGGACGGGGCTCATTGCTGGCCACGGCTTCACCAGCCCCGAGCGGACGCCGGGGGTGTTCGTGCTGTTCGACGACGACCGCTTCGGCTTCATCTGGCTGGAGCTCAAATCCTTCAGCCTCTACAGCCGCATCAAGGTCTCCTTCCAGAACGCCCAAGCGCCTTCCCGGGAGGCCTTCGAGGAGATGCTCAAGAACATTCAGTCCCTGGCTACTTGATGAGCGGTTGGTGACGGACAGGGCTCGGGGTTGCTGCGCTCCCCGGCCGGGGCCGGGGTGGGGAGTCGTCGCTCTTGGTACCTCTGGATAAAAGCATGCACTTTGAATAAAGCCTTTTTACCCCCCCGAAATGTACACATCCCGGGAGAAATCTCCGTGACTGCTGCCCTTTCCTCTGTGCCGCTCCACGCTGCTTCCCGGCAGTCCTTGTTTCCCAGTCTGTGACGTAGCTTTGTGTAGCTGAAGGGAGCCTGCGGAGGAGGAGGCAGACCTTTCTTACTGCAAAAAAAAGAATGTATTGGGACAAAAATAATGCCAGGTTAGAGCTGGACAGAGGAACGGGCAGTGGCAAAGCACACCCTCCTCTCCAGAAACCTTTSTCTGGGTGCAGCATTGCCAGGAGAGGCTGCTGTGGTACCTGCAGCCTTGGCTCGGTAATTGGAGTGTGTGGTTTCCTCTGGAGAATTCCCTCAGCAAGGGCAGGATCACCACTGCAAATGAGTGTGTGCAGCATTGTCCTGGCTTCTGGAGCTTGAAGGATGTGCTGTCCCTGGAGCTCCAGGTCTGGGTGTCTTCCTGAGCATAGAGATGATTCTTTTTTTCCTGACAGGAGCTTGGTGTGGGACTGGAAATGGGGGTAAACTGCAAAAGCTCTGATGATTTTATGACAGATCTGAGCTCCTGGGAATTGTGTGTTGCAGGCAAGGAAGCAGATTCCCTATAGACTGTCCTGTGCGGGAAAATCCTGGCCAGTGCTCCTGTCCAGCCTGTGAGTTGTGCTGTGAACCATCAACATTAACACAACCCTTTGTTGCAGTCGCTCTCTGGCTGTGATGCCAAACTCCAGGTTCCTTCTCTTCTCCCCAGATCAGTGTCTAACAAACCCCTGCCTTTACATCTCTGCAGCTTTAGGTCTGTTCATGTGTCTGTACATGTGCTGGGAGGTTTCAGACCCCTTCTGTGGAGAAGTTTCAGTCCCTGCCTGGTTCCAGTGCCTGTGAGCAGCTTTTATTCTCACTCTCACAAGGGCTTTTTGCCATTTCTGGCTCTCATCTGTTCCCTCAGCTGTGTGAGAGCCCAGGCTCCAGCAGAGACGTCGAGCAGCAGGTCATGTCACTCACAGGATTAATTCCTGTCTCTGGATAGAGTTCTCCAAACCTCTGGGAATGTGAAGGTGATTTAGGGCACTTTTTGCTTTGTTTCCAGCAGCTTTGTGAGGAGTGGAAAACCTGCCTCGGTGTTAGAGGTGAGGAGCTGAAGTGCTGTTACCAGCCTGGTGAATAAGCTGGAAAAAGTAGGTTGGTTGTGAGCAGCCTGTTGGAGGTGTTCTGTGGGCAGCAGCAGAGGGAAGAGCCAGTTGGGATCACACAGGGCTGGGGGAGAGGGAGTGGCTGTTCCCTGTGCCTTGGCCAGTGGGCAGAGAGGTGACCTGGAGCTGAAATGGGACACCTCAGCCTTCTGCTGGAGCCGCTGAGCTTGTGCAGGAGAACTCGTGCCTGATTTGCAGACAGAGGTTTCCAGTTTGATGCAGGTTTCTGGGACACCCCGTGCTGGGGTAATGGTTGGACTCGATCCCAGAGGTCTCTTCCAACCTAAATGATTTATGATTAGGACTTTATTTGGTATCTCAGTGGCCAGTTTGTCTTGGAGTTTGCTCTTARGCCATATATTGGCTGCCTGGTGTTCTCCTTAACAGGCTGAAGGGATGGGAGATGTCCCCTTGGGCAGCACTCCCATTGCTTGTCCCTAAAGCCAGCTCTTCTCCAGCTGGATCCATAGCTCTGACTGCAGATTCCTCCCCACTTCGATATCCCTGCAAAACCCAGAAATCCTGAAGTTTTACACAACTGACTTGATAGTTTTGGCTTTTAGCTTTTAAATTACGATTAGAAGTTTTTAAATGGAGATTAAAAATCCAGATTGCATGGAATGCCCTGCTTGGGAATCTCCCAAGCACTGAACCTGTCTGTAGCCTCTGTCCTTTGTCACCTGGGCAGGGACCTGTTTGCTGTTGGCACAGGTTGTGCATCTGCTCTTCTCCAAGCTTCTCATCCCTTCTGAGCCTTTCCAGTGCCAGTGCCAAGGGTCTCCTGAAGGCCACACTTGCTTGGCTGGCAGGAGAAAAGGGCTTTGTGCCCAGGCTGATGCCCTGTGGGAATTTTTCCCAGCTCTGCCTTGGCCCTGTTGTGGCATCTTTTTATTTATGACTTACCTGGTTGGCCTCAAAATGTCAGGATGTGCTAATCCTGATGAAAGGGAAAACTGCTGGTACCCTCTGGCTTTGTTCTGTCTGGAGCAAAGGAAATAGCAAGTTTGATATTAATATTCCTCTTCTGATGCCTTTTCTCACCTGCTGCTGCTCCAGGCCTGGCAGGCTTTTGTGGCATTTCAGAAGAAAATTCCCTCTGCTTTGGCTGAGGGTGAGGAAAGCTGTGAAGTTGGATTTGGGAATGCTGGGGATGCTCCTGGGCCGGGCCCTTTGTGCGTGGCTCCTGGTGCTTCCAGAGCGAAGCAGGATAACATGGAGTTAAAACTCTCAGCTGTGAAATCTTTGGGAAAGGGGGATGAGCAAGAGCAGTGGAGGCAGATTTAGGAGCAGGCAGTTTGGATCTGATCCTCCACGGCCGAGGGGAATGTGAGTGCATTCCCAATCCTGCCTTTCCCTGTGGGAAGCAGTGCTGACAGCACAGGGCTTTGCTGTGCTTGCTCATGTTTGGTACAGGCTGTACCACCCCCTGCACGGCACTGCATACCCCTCTTCTTTCCCAAATCCTGCTTTTCCAGCTCGTTGGGATCTTTCTGAGAGCTGTTGACAGGGATAATGTGTGGTGGGGCCCTGCAGATGGTGATAAATTCGTGGTGCCGACGTCTCCTCGTCCTGTTGGCTCTGCAGGAAATCTTGGGGACAATTGGCTGGATTTCTTGATCCCAGATGGGTGGAAAGTGCTGGCGAGGATGGAAAACAACTTGTCAGGGGTGGGAATACTCTTGGCAGGAGCCTTTTGGATTAAACAAAGCGTTTGCAGAGCCCCGGTGGCCACAGCAGGACCCGGGGCTGAATTCTGGCTCAGGGACAAGAAGCGACTGCTTTCCGTGCTGGGGCTGGGTTGTGCTCCTCCATCCTGCTCCCTGTGTTGTCAAAACACATGGATTTGGCCAGCTGGAAAACAGGAACATCAAAGCTGCAGTTTGTTTGCCTTGGGCCTGGTGTGAGAGCTGAGTGTGCTGTGCTGAGGCGCCGGGGCCGTGGCAGACTCGCTGCCCTCCACGGGGATTTGTCGGCCTGGTTTGTACTGAGGAGGAGGAAAAAGCATGGAATTGTTTGTAAATTTGGGTGTCAGCTTCATCGTGGAGCGAACAGCAGTGCATGGAGGGCAGTTCCTTAGGAAATGTGTACTGGGGGGAAAGGGAATTCCTGTGCCAGCGTGCTTGGAGGTGTCGGCTCCCGGGAAAAGCCCGGACTGCAGCCAGCTCAGTGTTTACTTCCCAACAAGGATGACTTTTTCTTGCTTTTCATTAATTTAAAACTAGTGGGACTTGATGGGAGTGTCGGGTGTTGTGTGGAAATGGGTTGTTTAGGCTCAAGTTGCTAGTGTAGGGAGTGATGATGTGTTAACTGTGTCTCGTAGCTGGGTGCTCACGTGGCCAACGATCTCTTGTGTTCAGCTGCCGAAGGATGGTGCTGCCCTCGGACAGCATCCCTCACCAGTGGGACGCTGAATTATTTGGGATGTGGAGTGGAAGATAAAGGTACCAAACTGTGTGTGCCACCGACCTTTGGGTGTTTTGTGTGCTGAATTAAAATGGATGATTCTGGTTTTTGTTTGCATTGCAATCTTTTGAATTCTTGAGGCAAAGAGCACTCGGATGGACTGGTGTTCATTAGCTTAATTAAAGCAATCTGCACTTTTTTTTTTGTCATGGATTACTCCCCCTTCCCTTTTTCCATGTGTATTTTGCACTCACCACTTTAACATGACACTGATGGATGAATCTGGGCATCTCCTGTAGGCTTTGAGTGTGAATAAGTCTCTGTAAAGAATTAAAAATAAAGGTGAAACATAAATCCCTGCTTTGAACAGAGGGCAGTGGAAGGAAGACATTTGATATCCAAACCACAAATATCCATGTGGAACATGATAAGTTGTACTTTAAACACCTCCCCTGCCCAAGGGATGGGGTTTGCCTGTCCTTTTCCTGGTGGGTTTGAGAGGAATGGGATGTATAAAACCAACACCTGGCCTACTTCACCCCAGGTTTTGGAAAGCTGAGCGAGACCTGTGTGTTACTTTTACACCTGATCATTGTTACCCAAGGAGCCTTTTCCAATTTCAAATAATAAAAAGCAAAGTTTTGTGAACTTACTTCTGTTTGCTTCTTTTTTTCCCCCCCTTGTCCCGAGGGAAGATGTTGGGCCAGATCCACCCTGCTGACGTGCAGCTGATAGGAATGAATGTTCCCTTGTCTGGGGACTTGGTGAGCAGTTCTGATTTCCAGAGGATGTGAGACACCCCCCACACACCTCCTGCTGTGAAATCCTGATTCTTCCCTTATCCCTGCTTTCTGTTCTCCTGCATCTCCCTCTCACAGCAGAAGTTGGGTGGCAGAACTGACCCCCTGAGCCCTGACAAAGCCTCTCTGCCCTCCCAGTCCCAGCTTTCTCCGTCTGAAAGGAAGCGTGAGGTAATCCTGGATTTATTTTTTTTCATTCTTCCTTCCACTTGGTCTGGAAGGGATCAGCTGGCCCAGAGCCAGCAGGAGGGCTGAGGAGGGGGAGGCAGCGTGATGGTGTCAGCCCCTTCCCTGTGGGATCAGACTGAGACTTGTCTGCGTTCTTACCCTTGGGATTCACACCCACTCCAGCTCTGAGCTGCTTTTCCCAGCGATCCTGTTCAAATGGGAGAACTTGTGGCATGAGCTCAGCTGCCACCAAGGAGCCTTTCCTCCTCCTGCTGCGGGTCCTGTGCCAGCCCCCTGTTCCCTGTCCTGCCTTTCCCGGAGGGAATGTCRTGCTTCAAATTCTGCAGCCCAATTTTGCTGGTAATTTCCTTGGCAGCTGATCATTTTTGAGAACAAACCCTGGCTGTGGAGCACCGAACTCCCCAAGTTCAGGCATGAACTGTTAATCTGCAAACGGCTCAGCTTTAGTGCTCGTGGTTGATCCAGGCTGGAGTGCAYGGTTACAGCTCCCCAGTGCCATCCTCTGCATGTCTGGCATCTTCCATTTCCCCTTTTTAATCTGTTTTTATACCACCAATGCCTTCCCCTAATCCCATGCCTTAGTTTTCTGCTCCTACAGGCCCGTGTGACCCCGCTCCTCCACGCTGAGTGTCCAAGCTTTAGCAAGGGAAGAGTAAAACTCGAGTGTGCAGTGACTCCTCTCATATGTTGGCCTTGGAGTAGCACAAATGTGGCTCTCGAGGAAGTGTTGCTGAATCCCAACCCCAGGCACCTCCCMAGTGCTGGCTTGGGAGCCTCCCTCTCCTTCCAAGGAAGCTGGAGGTGTGAAGGATYGGTGCTGCAGGGCTGAGCTCCTTTGCCACAAGGAGTGAGGAGCTCCCTGAGAGCTGGCAGGGATGTTCCTGGGCGGGTGGCCTCCTCCTCCCAGCTCAGTGATGGATAAACTGATTTTTCCATCTTCTGGGGGCCCAGTCCTGGCTGTCAGGGCCATTATGGGCTGCTCAGGGTGGAGCAGGGCTGTTCCCAGGGCTGTTCCCAGGGCTGTTCCCAGGGCTGCTGGCTTGGAAGCTGAGGCTGTGCAGGGGTGAATTATCCCCTCTCTGGCAGGACAGGCACGTCCCACACTGCTTTCAGGGATGGCTCTGCCCCACCAAAGAGGCCACAGCATTCCTGCACAGCATTCCTGCTTCCTCTGACCTGGCTTGGGGGTAAAACCCACAAGGCTTTTGCTTCCAGCCGGGAAGGAAGGGTCTCCATTCTTCATGCCACAAATCTGAGCCTCAAAATCAGYTCCCTGTGAGCCCAACCCTTGGGAGCAGCTGGAGCCTTTCCCTGGGGTGAGGATGCACCAGGCTCTGCCATTCCCTCTCAATCCAATTCTGCCTTTCTTCCCACCTTGCTCCATTATCCAAGGGCTGGCATTTCCCAGTTTCCAAGACTTTGGGAGGCACCCRAATGGGAGGAATGCTGGGCTGTCCACGCTGGGTCTGTGCATCATCCCAGCACACTGCCTGGAGGTGAGTGAGCAAACAAGTGTGTGCTTTGCTCATCCCACTTCCCAGCAGGAATTCGCTTCTTCCTCCTCTCCCCAGTGCAAAGGGTTAATTAATGGCTAATTAAAGACTCCCGAGCTCCTTCTGTGCTTCCTTGGAGCTGCCGCCCCTTTCCTTGCCCGCTGCCGCCTTCCTGCTGTCCTTGACCTCCGTGGGGGATGGGATCTGCTCCTGGCTCCTGGTTTAATGTCACCTCGGCCCTYCAGAGCCCCCCGTGGGATTCATCCCGTGGGATGCATCCCGTGGGATTCTCCCCGAGCAGCCGCTGCCGGGCAGGGCTGGGCCGCGCCGTGTCCGCCAGGGGGCGCCCGGAGACCGGACACGGACACTCGTGGGGTCAGAGCCACACGGACACGGACACGGACACTCGTGGGGTCAGATCCACACGGACACAGACACGGACACTCGTGGGGTCAGAGCCACACGGACACAGACACGGACACTCGTGGGGTCAGAGCCACATGGACACTCGTGGGGTCAGATCCACATGGATACTCGTGGAGTCAGATCCACATGGACACGGACACGGACGCTCGTGGGGTCAGATCCACACAGACACAGACATGGGCACTCGTGGGGTCAGATCCACACAGACATGGACACTCAGAGGATTGGGATCCACATGGACACGGACACCCGGAGGATCGGGATCCACATGGACACACATGGGATGGGGATCAGTACAAACACAGACACTGGTGGGATTAGATCCACACGGACACAGACATGGACACTCGGGGGATAGGGATCCACATGGACACAGACACCTGTSGGATCAGGATCCACAAGGACATGGACATTCATGGGATCTGGATCCACATGGACACACGTGGGATTGGGCTCCACATAGACATGAAGATGTGTTGGACAGGGATCCACATGGACATGGACACTCGTGGGACCAGGATCCACACAGACACAGACACGTGAAATGTTGCACCCAGGCACCCCGAGGCTCTYGGGTCAGCCACCCACAGGAATCGAGACCCCTGGGGTTATCCCACGGGTGGGGACACACGGAGGTACCCACGGGACTTGGGACCTCTGGAGCATCCCCCAGGTGGGGACATGTGARGACACCCATGGGACTTGGACCCTCCTTCCCTGCTCTCCCACCAAGGCCCTGTCACCACCCACCCCTCCCCACCCGATCCCAAGTGAACCCAATTCCCATCATCCCATCTCCAGCTGTCACACCTGTGGGACAACCCAAAATTCCCTCCCCTTGCTCTCCCTCTTCCAGCCTTCAGCCTCACTCCTTTGGAAGCATTTTCCTCCGTGCCTGGCTTCTCCCTGGGGCTTTTTGTCCCCTTGTCATCCCTCAGGAACCCGAATTATTCCGGCCCTGGGACACGCCGCCCACCCAGTGCCGCAGCCACGGCTCTTCCCACGGAGCCTCGCGTGACCCYGTGTCCCTCAATCCCGCTTTCCAGGACACCTCAGAGTGAGCGTCCCTTTGGCAGTGACCTTGTTCCCTGCTCCATGCCTTTATCCCAGCCCTGCTCCCAGCCTGCTGTGGGGTGGTCTGCCCGACGTCCCGTGATCCCGGCTGGAGCAGCCGAGCTCCGTTACCTGCCCGGCTCGGCCCCTGCGTGTTCCTGCTAATTAAGAACAAACGARGAGGGGATGCTGGTGAGGGATGAGCTGGATGGATCCGCTCCATTTAGGATAAATAATATGGAAATTTAATTTTCTGCCACTCTGGAAAAGAGAGGTCTTGGATGTTACTCATGCACCTTTGCTCGCTGTAAAGGGGAAACCTGTCCTTGCTTGGGACGCTTCCCAAAGATTCCCGCGGGGATAACGTGCTTGTTCCATCCGTGACCGCGTCTTGGCTGGTGCTGTTTTTTTAGGGAGAATGTGCCAAACTGGCCCTGAGCTGGGCGGTGCCGGACACGGGGGCAGCTGGACAGGAGCCTTCTCCTCTCCAAAACAAGCGGATACRGCAGCCTTGGGAAAAACCACGGCTGGGAGCCAGGAAGCAGGAGCCGTATCCCGGCCCCCGCCGCGCTCCACGTACGATTCCCGTCTCCCTCTTTGTTTTCTCTAATTGCACGGCCAGGCCTCCGGGCACAGCCTGTTTCTTCCTCCGCACCCGTACAAAGCCCTGTGGAACGGGGCTGGGACGTGCTGACCCGGGAACAGGGAACACGACCTTGGGAGAGGGATTGAACCGGTTTGGGCTCCCCCRGGGAGCGATGCTCGGCCGCTCAGCCGTGCCGGGGACTCTGCCCCGCGGGGCTGCGCCTTTGGGGGGGTGCAGGTGCTGCTCCAAAGGGAGCAGAGCGGGATGAGCCCCCCCCCGCCCCGGCTATTCCAGCTTGGRCATCCCCCGGGATGGGTGGAAGCGCTGGGGCAGCACCGCAAACAGCCGGAGCAGGGCCCCCGCTGGGATCCCAGCAGATTTCACACTTTCCTTGAAGCCTTTTGGGGCGGGATATCAGCTGCTCCCGCCGGGCACGAGTTCCCCGCAACCTCCTTTCCCAACCCGTTCCCTGCCTGCGGGCGGGGTTGTTTCCCTCCGGAGAGGGCTCGGGGAGGCAAGGTGGAATTACAGCATTACAGACAAAGCCTCCGTCTAATCTCCCCTGCRTGAGCGGCGTGGCAGGGGGAAGGCAAGGGGGAACGTTCTGCGGAGCGGGCTGCAAATGAGGCGCTCCGCCGCGCAGGATGTACAAGGAATTGCTCCACCGCCGCTCCTAATGGCTTAACCGACAAAATCCATATTCATAAATCGAGCCGGGAGCGGGAGCGACCTCCGCTCGGCTCCGCTGCCGAGCCGCGGGGCGGGCGGGAATAAAGGCGGATTAGGAATCGCACGGAGCCGCTGCAGCTGCCACGGCCTGGCCTGGGCTTCCAGAGAGCCCAAGGAGAGGAGATGCAATCAAAGCTGTCTGGCGGCCGCAGGATTAGCTGAGTCAACCGGCCGAGAGCTGAGCTGGTTTGTCGGGCTGTTTTCGGGGATGAAGTGCGTCCCCGGATGGAGTTTTACCCTCGGTTATGGATCTCACGCGCGGGCAAAAGGGAATCGTCCGAAATGGGCTTTTCCCCGCGCGTTAGCTGGCTGGGTTTGGGCGTTGCAGCGGCGTGGTGGAGGCTCTGCCCCCGAGCTGGTGAGGTCTGGGAAGTGAGGCAGGGAGAAATGGATGGATCTGTTCTCTCTGGCAGAGGGAATTGTGGTGCAGGGAGTGTCACAGATGCGCTGGCGGAAGGGCCCGTGGTCTCTTGGCCACCATGCAGGGCTGACACCAGCGCAGGGTCAGAGCAGCTGCGGCTTCTTCCGTCCCCCCAAGGACGCAGGATCCACCTTTTTCCAGCCTGAACCCCCTGAAGTGCCATTGGAAAGTCCAGCACGAAGTCTGGCTCTGCCCCTTTGCAGCTGACCTTTGGGTTATCACAGGATCATGGAACGGTTGGGATTRGGAGGGACCTTAAAGCTCACCCAGTTCCACCCCCTGCCATGGGCAGGGACACCTTCCACCATCCCAGGGTGCTCCAAGCCCTGTCCAGCCTGGCCTTGGACACTGCCAGGGATGGGGCAGSCACAACTTCTCTGGGCAGCCTGTGCCAGGGCCTCCCCACCCTCACGGAGGAATTTCTTCCCAATATCCCATCTAACCCTGCCCTCTGGCAGTGGGAAGCCATTCCCCTTGTCCTGTCATTCCATCCCTCATCCAAACCCCCCTCCAGCTTTCCAGGAGCCCCTTAGGCCCTGGAAGGGGCTCTGAGGTCTCCCTGGATCTTTCCCTCTGAGCCAGGYGAGCGTGGATGCTGCAGCTTGAACCGAACCCGCCTCTGTTTTGCCCAAACTGGATCCGTTTCCCGGTGAGTTTGGCAGTGGGGGGGAAGGGGCTCTGCAGGGATCCCTGGGGCCGCAGGGCTGGCTGCTCTCCCAGCCCAGAGCGGGCGCAGGCAGCAGCTCCCTGTGACGGAGGGGCCAAAAATAGAAACTTTGCCGGGAGCGGAGAGGAATTCTGCTTTTCCTGACACCCTGCAACAGCCCTGAGGCTGCCAGCGTGGTGATAAGCAGTTGTTTGCCCGTGCTCTGGAGCAAGCCTGGTTTATCTCTTCCTTGTTCCAGCCCTGGAGGAAAAACCCAGCGCTTTTGCTCCCCAGGTCTGTATTTTATTATTTCTCTCTTCCAGCAGCACCTGGAGATTGGACTGGAATTCCCACCCCTGGCAGGGCTGAGGCCCCGCCGTGCTCTTGGATGAAAAGCCAGGAGCAGGAGGTGCAGGGCAGCTCTGCAGGTTTTGGGGGAGGGGGTGAGCTGGGCGGATCTGATTCCTGAATTGGTGGTGTTTTGGAGGCTTGGGAAGTCAGGGATGTGRGTGCCCATCCGGGCTGCTCCCTCCRGGGCTTTTCCGGGAGGAGGAAACRCTCGGAGCCGCCTGCGCAAACGAGAGGCCCCGAGGAGGAAACAGCCAGTGGGGCTGGGGAAAATCCCAACCTCCTCGTGCAAAGCTCAGGGCTCCGAGAGAGGATTAAATCCCGGATTTAATCCCCCCTCCCATCCCTGTCCTGCCCCAAACTCCTGTTTTGGGGGAGGCGATGCCGCTGCCCCGTGCAGGGTGCTKGGTTTAGTGTGCAGCGTTTGGGGCGCAGGAGAAAACCTCCCTGAGACCCTTCAGAAAAGATTTACGTTAAACATTAAGCTGATTTTAGGTGTTTATCAGCCAGCAGCTCCGGGGGGTGATGTCTCACTCCAGTGGTCTCAGCMTCTTGCAGCACCAGCTCTGCCCAGGTTCAGCTGAGCTTTTCCCTCCATAAAACTCCTCGAATCCCCTCCTTTGCTTCCCACCTTCCCTGGAGCGCGGCCGACACCACCAGAGGCTTTTCCCAGCCCCAGCYCATCTCTGGGAAGCAGGATGACATTAAACTCAAAACAAATTACGTTGTGCATTGGAGTGAGGCTGCTCGGATGCATTTTCCTTCCCTAATGATGGAGGCAGTGGGAATTGCAGCACCATTAATTCCTCCTTTTGCCTCCTGCGAGTTGTCAGTGCCTCTCCCCCTCGCCTGGTAACTGCCTTATCCGATGGGTCGCAGGCTCTGCCGTGTCCCTGGAATCTTTTGTGCAACCTCAGTGCTGAAAAATCTCCCCAGAGGCCTGGGAATGCCGTGGGGTGAGTCCCTGAGCTGTGGGATGCAGCGGGGGTGCAGGGTTTACAGGGAGCTCCGGAAGAGCCAGCCCAATCCCGGCATCCCACAGCGTTTCCTTCTGTTTCGTGCCTTTGGAACCTTTTGGGGTTTCTGGTGGAGGGTGAGGAGATGGGGCAGCTGCCAGGCTCCGAAGAATTTCCAGCCTGGAGGAAGATCAGCCRTGCTGTTGGAACGGGAAACTGCCACTTGGAGGACAATAAAGGTTATTAAATGTCAGGGAGAAATAAAGCTGCCCTTTTTCTCCCCTTTTTTTCCTGTTTTTCTCCCCTGGCTTGCAGGCACTTTGTGCTGCAGTCGGAGCAGTGGGAGATGGGGACTGGGAGCAGCCGCCTCAGGGCACCCCATGGATTCTGGATTTGGGATGGGGAGTTCCTGGTGTTACTCCTCGAGCATTTGGGGGTCCCAGCCACAGGTCAGGGTCCTCCAGGCCCAGCCTTACTCCAGGACGGATTAAATGGGTTCATTCCCCGGGCGGGCACAGCCTCACTGSGGTTAAACAGGTCCGGGCTCCCTCTCTGGGATGTGGGATGCGTCCAGGCGGCTGCCAGCGTGTCCACARCCCTTTGCCGGGCTCAGGGTGTCGGTGACAGCCCGAGAGGAGGTGACAGCGCCTTGCTGGCCTCTGCCACACCTCCCGTGCCCTCCGGCAGCACCGACAGGTCCGTCCGGTCCCGCCCGCGGCACACGGAGCCCGGGGGAGCTGCGGGGCGGCACCGGGCACGGGAAAGGCACGGCAAAGGCACGGGAAAGGTACGGCCGCGGCGCTGCCCCGCCTTGCTCGGCTTTCGYTTTGTCCCTCGGAGCTGGAATTCGTCCCCGGACACCGGCAAAGCCCCGCCACGCCAGGCTGTGCCCGCCCGGCACCGGGCGCACCGGGCGTCGCCTCCGCCGGGAGCTGCCGCAGGGAGCGGCCCCGGGAGCCGGCGGCRGGGGGATGGAGGTAAAGGGAATTTTGGGGCTCCCCCCGGAGCAGGATGGGGCTGGGGAGTGGGGGGGTGGCTCATCCCACGTGGCAAAGCGGCTGGGAGGGAATACTGGGTGCTGGCCCGCAGCAAGGAGAAGGTGTGGAACGGCGAAAGTTGGCAAATTTGCTGTAGCTTGGAAACTTTTTGGCATTTTTTTGGGCGGCGAGCAGGGTGAGCCCGAGGGTCGGTGAGCACAGCGCTGCTCCCACGAGATCCCAAACTGCAGCATCTCCGCTGCTCTCCCTTTATGAATTTATAAATGCCTYGTTGGGCTGTTATCCAGAGTGTGATGGAGCTTTCCACAGACAGAGGGCTGGGACACGCTGCTGGAGCTGGGAAGGAAATAACTTCGCACAGGGCACTTCCAGGGAGCAGGGGGGGCTGTCCAGGGAAGCAGCCTTGGAGGGTAAAATCAGAGAATCATGGAATAGTTTGGGTTAAAAGGGACCTGAAAGATCATCTTGTTCCACTCCCMAGCTCGAAATGAGTTTGGTTTGGGTAGGTTYAGTGCATGTTAAGAAATGGTTACTTAGGGGTGACTGGCACTGGCTGGCAGCTCATCCCACCTCATTCCATTCATTCCAACCTGCTCTATCCCATCCAATCCCACTGGAAGGAACAYAGCCCGTCACAGAGGGCTGCAGGACCAGGAGTTGAACTTGCCTTCCATGGCTCCTGGAGTTGGTTTAATCACTCTTATCCTCTTCTTGGTTATTTGCTCGTGAATTCAGCAGATCTTCATGCAAAACAGTCAGGGATGGGCTTCCCTGGGGATGGAGTGATTCCCTGTCTGGAAATGCAATGGCTGTTTTGCCATCCCTGTCCATTGCTGCTGCTGCTGCCGCCGAAGCTCCGGGATGCACGGTGGGGATTGCAGAGGGTGTTGGTGGCGTTGGGAAGGACGACTGGGACAGCAGGGATGTCACAGCTCAGCGGCATGCTCAGGAGAGGAGGGATGAGGTGATCTGCTCAGAGATCCAAACCTTTGTCAGGATTTGGGAAACAAAGCAGGAAAAGAGCATTGRCCTCTGCCAGAGCGTTGTGCCCTTACCACCCCCATTCCTGGGCCCGAATCCCGTTGTGCTGGGGACGTTCCCTTCGGTGCTGAGGCCACTGGGGCCACCTGAGCATCCTCTGCCCTTGTCCTGTGCTTGTATCCAAACGTTCCAGGGACTGCAGGGCTCCACCAGCTCCTCTCCCATGCGTGAGGGCCACGCTCTTCCCGGGAAAGACGGTGCTGTTGGAGGTGATGCTTATCCCAGGCTTGTCTCTCGTTCTGGTAACCGAGCTAGAACWGGGAGAGGGGACACAGGACACGGGAGCTGTGCCGGAGGTGTCACCAGCACCGCAGGTGTCACCAGCAGCTGTGTGGGGCGGCTGCTGGGGACACTGTGGGGTGGCCAGGGGCTGAGCTGTGGTGCTGGGCTGCCCACGCCGCCTTTCCCTGTGAGTCCAGGTGTGTCCTGCCGTCCCAAGGCTCCTGCTGCTGCTCCGGGAGCCACCGTGTGACGCTGGCGAGGTCCCTGCCACCACCCCAGCCCTGTGACACTGTGACAACAGAGCGCTGAGCTGTCCCTCGCCGCTCCAACCTTTGCCCTCCCAGCAGCCCCGCGGCCGCTCCTCGCCCTTCCCACCGCCTGGAATGGGCGGGAGGGAGCCAAACCAACCTCTTTCCTCCCGGCTCCACCGCTGCTGCCGCTCCATGTGCAGTTTTCCACGCTCCCAAGGGCTGGTTTGCCACGAATTGAATCCTTCTGGAGCTCTTCCCCAGGTCCACGTGGACTTGCAGGCAGCAGTGGTGGCTACAAATCCCTGAGCAGGCCCTGGGTGTTCCCGTACTGAATTTGATGGATCCAAACACGATCCAGGCATATTTGGAAGGGAAGCAGAGGGAAAAGAGCCCTGTTCCCGCTGCTCCAGCCTGTGCCAGCCTGGCCACCTGTGTCTCCCTTTATAAACAGGCTCGGCTTTCCTTTTAGGAAAGATCAAACAGGTTTCCTTCTCCGTGACAYGACTTTCCCGCCGATCCCAGGGAGGCTGAGGGGTGGTTGGAACACTTTYATCCTCGCTGCCTGCCTGGCTGAGCTGCTGTGACACTCGTGTGCTGGCAGATGTTTGCTAACCGAGAGGACCCCGGGGACACCCGGGAAGGGTTTTTCTCCTCCCTCCAGGAATCAGCGTCGCGGCGGCGTGTGGCTGTGACAGCCTGTGGCAAACCCCGTGTGGCTCGGTGGAGGGGCAAATCCTGTCCTCCCAACGTGGGATCCSTCTGTGGGATGGCCTCAGGGMGGGCAKAGCGTCCCCAACCCCRAGCYGAGATGCTCTGGCATCTTCTGTGRGAATAACACACCAAATTAATGTGGCTTGGGGCTTGTTTTGTAAACTGGAGCCCAGCTGGGATTTATGGGGGAAGATGGAGGTYGGCTCAGGGTTTGTCCCTTCCAGTTATTCCCCTGTGTCTGGATAAGGGGGAGAAAACTCTGTTTTAAACCACRTAAATCCCAGCAAAGGAGAACTCCTGGCTGTGCCACCCCGGCACAGGGGGAGGTTTTCCATGCCCAGCCTGGTGGTGGGACACGCAGGGGATGCGCCAGTGGGATGTGGAGCTGGGAGTGCAGGTGTATCCCTGTCCTTAAACACCTCAACACACCAGGAAAAGAAAGCTCTGGCCACTTCTGCACCAGAGCTTCAACCAGGACTAAGGGAACACAAGGATTTTGCCAAGTGTTGAGCAAACAGGGGCGTTGGGCACGGGAGGGTCCAACTTAATGCCATAAACAAGATTGGATTAGGAGGGATTTGCAGAGGGTCAGTCTGGAAGAGCGGCTTATTTAGGTTTGGAGCAGCTGTGTCACAACCCTCCGTGGTGTGGCAACGCTYGGTTCCGCTGTGCCGGCCTTGGGGTGTTGGGCTTGAGGGCCCCGGGAGCAGCCGGGAGCTCCTGGGCTGGGAGAGGGCTCTGGAGCACGGATCAGCACCAGGAACCCGGCAGCTTCCKTCTCTTGGGAGGCTGAACCCGATCTTTCAGCCCATGGGATGGTGGAGGGTGAGTATCCTTCGGGGCTTGGGTGGTTTCATATTGGAGGTGTTTTTAAGGCGACTTAATTTGTCCTTGTGCGAGTGGCTCGGTGGTGTTGAAGGTTCTTGTTGCCCCTGTCCCTCCCCGGGAGCTGCCCCTCTTTTTGGGGTGCTCAGTCCCCACTGTGGGGTCAGCCTGGTCCYGTGGTGTTGCAGGACCTGGGCTTTGGGGGTTTTATCAGAGCTTTTCTCATTTCTCCCCAGTTTTGCTCTGCTCTTGTTCCTYGCAGCAGGATTTTGCATCCTGGTGGGAAGTGGAGGGGCAGCACCCATCTCTTCCCTGTGGGGACCAGGGGCAGGACTTGAGGGAACGACATGGAGCTGTGMCAGGGGAGGGTTAGGTTGGATATCAGGGAAAGGTTCTTGCCCAGAGGGTGGTGGGCACTGAACAGGCTCCCCAGGGAATGGGCACATTCCCAAGGCTGCCAGAGCTCCAGGAGACAACGCTCCCAGGGATGCACAGGGTGGGATTGCTGGGGTGTCCGTGCAGGGCCACACACGGACTAGATAATCCTGTGGGTCCCTTCCAACCCAGGATATCCTGGGATTCCGTGACCCTCCTGCCATCAAACCCCTGGCTCCTTCCCGGATCTGCCAGCCCTTCCCTGGCCCTCGTGCCCAGCCCCGCTGCTCGGGGGGTGTGAAGCAAGAAATTGCCCAACACTTTGGTAACTTCCACAAAAGATTTGCTTCCCCTCGCGGCTGCCAAGGAGGTGGAGATGTCACCCCGTGCCCAGCACCCACCCTCCCGTGTGCCTCCCTGCCGGCGCTGGGGATCCAGCCCCGGCCCAGGCGGGCGTGGCTGCGGCGCTGCCGCTGGAGCCGCGCCGGGATGCGATGGAAAAGGGAAAATAGGGCACTTATCGCGTGTGACAGACACAGCCGCCCCCGGAGCCTTTGTGTGCACGACGGGAATGCGGGGAGGAAGATCCACGTCAGAGGCAGCTCTCCCTGTGCCAGAGCTGCAGCTGCGGCCCCGGAGCCAGCGGGGTCACGGGTGTCCTTGGAATGTGCCGAGGAGGGAGGAGCGTGGTGTGGAGGGATGGCAAATGGGCAGTGGGAGATGGTTCTGGGCTGGGGATGGAGCTGGGAGAAGGGTCACTCTCCCAGGAGGGTGTTTTTTGGAAAAATTTCCGCTTGGAAAGTCTTGGATGTCTCATAAAGGTGCAGGAGGGTCAATAACCCAACCCGACCCTTGGTCCTGCTCCTTGGCTGCTTCCAGCTGTGGCAGTTGGGGGATGGATGCTCTCCCAGTACCTGGTGAGCAGCCTGGGGCCTCTCCTTTCCTTCCCAAGGTGAAGAATTCCTGGGGAGGACTAAGAGTTGAGGTGGAGGAGGCACAAAACTTCACAGAAACATGGAATGGTYTATGTTGGAAGGGACCTTAAAGCTCATCCCATTCCACCCCCTGCCATGGGCAGGGACACCTTCCCCTAGGCCAGGTTGCTCCAAGCCCCATCCAACCCGGCTTTGGGCACTTCCAGGTGCCAGGCATATGTCCACTCCCGGGATTTCCATCTCCCTGGGTCAACAGCAAAATAAACAGATCAAARTAAACAAATAAAGGCCAGGCATCCACGTGAAGACCCAACCAACAAGAACTGGCGAGGGGGAGGCACTAAACCCCTCCCCAYCGTGTCACATCAAAATCGGGGAGCTGGGAGGTGTTTTTTTCCATGTCACTCGCAATTTCTGAAGTCTGCCTTAATTATAATAATCACCCCGGGCAGACAGTCAATTAGTGATGCTCCGGGGTTTCTGCTGAGCTCCAACTTCGTGTCACGGGGTGGGGGGGGTTGTTCCCTCCGTGGGCTGCTGATGGTGACTGGTGTGGGGATGGAGGGGGCAATGAGCAGTTTCGCACTAATTGGCACCATTTGAGCTCTCCTGACGAGGATGCTCCGCGGCAGGAGTGACTCACCCATCTCCCTCGCTCCTGCCTGGCTCCGGAGCACAGAAAAGCCACACGATGGAGGCTTTTGACTCTTTTCCAAGGGTGCCCTGGGGCGGCAGCGCCTGGGTTTGGCCGCGCTCTGCCAGGGATGCTGCAGTTCACACTCARTTTGCTGCTCTTTGGCCATCCCTCCGTGGCATCTCCAGAGGGGGAAGATGCTGTCCTTACTGGTTTTTGSTCCCCTTGGGGATCAGAGCAGGACTGGCTGCTGCTGCTGGTCCTCCGGGGCGTGCTGGGTCGGCAATCCCTGTCTCCTTGTCCACGGGGGATGCTCTGATGCATGGAAAAGGGCTCTGCTCGGGSTTGGGGTGATGCTGGAGCAGGGAGGATAAGCAGGCCAGGGATGCTGTGCTGAGACAGGCAGGTTCCAGCTTCTCCTCTYTTCCATCACTTGCTACAAAACCCCTGGAGCTTTTTCTCCAGTGGGGCCTGGGAGAAGCCAGATCCCAGCACTGCCCTCTGAGCGGGCAGTMATTCCCCCAAGCTTTGCCCTTGTCCTGTTGCTGCTCCCACCCATTTCCTCCTCCCTTCTGGGGCTTTATCCCCTCTGATCTCATCTGGCACTTTTTGACCCAGAGTGGCTCACTTGGGGAGGAGCAGAGCAGGTAACTCACAATCCTCAGGGGTCTGAGTGCTGGGGAGGCTTCAAAACCAGCTAAAGGTGATGAAAAGGGCTGGAGAATCCCCCTTTGATGGGGATCCTGCCTGATTTTGCTTAATATTCCACATGTCAGTGTGCACAGGGGCTCGAACAGGCTRTTTTGGGATGGACAATCCTCCTTTCATGGGGACCCCACCTCATTTTGGTTAATATTCGGGATATCTGCACGTGCAGGTCGTTGGGCTGCTTTGGGCCAGAGAACACCCCTTTGATGGGGATTCCACCTACTCACGGTTAATATTTGGGACATCTCCATGTGCAGGGACTCGGGCTGGAGAACCCCTATTTTGCCGGGGATCCCACCGAATTTTGCTTACTGTTCCAGATGCCAGCRTGCACAGGGGCTTGGACAGCTCGTTTTGGCTTGGAGAATCTCCCTCTGACGGGGATCCCACCTCATTCCGGTTGATATTCCCGATGTCAAGGGGCACACAGAGGCTTGGCCAGGCCGTTTTTGGGGGTGATGCCCGGCGTGGCAATCCCTGGCGGGGGCTGCCCGCTGGCGCCGCGCCTCACGGTGGGGGCCGGCCCGGCTCCYCCGGCGCTCGGCCGGCCGTGAAAAGCGTGGCCGAGTGACAGCAAGGAGCGTTTCCCYGGGCTTTTCCCGGGCTCCCGCGGGGGCCGGGCGGTGCGCGCAGCCGCGCGTGGGCACCGCGATGCGCCGGGGCTCCGCAGGGAGGGAGCGCAGCGGCCCCGCGCCGCCCCCGCCGCCCGCTCCCCGCCGCGCCCGACACCCCCGGGCCCAGAGCCGCCGAGCCCCGGCCGCCCGGGCTGCCCCGAGGCTCCCGGGCGCAGGTAAGGGCAGGGAAGGAGGGAGGATGGGGATCCGCCGTGACCCCGCCTGAGGACAGGCCCGGGCTCTAATCCGCCCTCCGTCCCCAGCTCACGCCGCCGATTTTTCGCGGTGCTGGCCGAGGCGGCGCCAGGCTCTCCTTACACCCAGCGCATCCAGCTGGCTGCGTCCATCCTTCCCAGGGAGGATGGAGGGTCCCCGCGTGCTCCGGGTGCCCCCGGGCTCCATCAGCAAAAGGCTTCGGCCGCGSGGCCGCGCCGGCTGCATCCTGAACCCCTCCGGAGAAGCTGGAAGCGGCATCTCCCGGGGGAATGGGGGGGCTGAGCGCGTTCGGGGCAGAGAAACCCCCCCTCCCCCCCCCGGCGCCTTTCGGGGAGCTCACTGCCAAAATGCAGCCTGGCCCCCCCGGATGAATTTTTGCCGGGCAAAGACGGGAATTGCAGAACTCGTAGCCCCGTTTCGGGGCTCCCTGGGGATGCGGCCGCGGCGGGGGGTGTGTGGGAGCTGGGAAGTGTGAAAGGAGAAACCGCTGCTCGGCACAAAAGCCCGGCTTACGCAGCGCAGGTCTATTCAAGAGACATTTAATTCTCCTCTCGGGTCCAGGCGAACGGGGAGCTGCCATCTGGTGTCTGATGGCAGCGGGGGGAAAGGAAAGGGCTCTCTGGGAAGCGGGGCAAGCCGGGAGCTCGCCGGGCTTCGGACCGCCTGGAAATGGCTCCGTTAGGAGGGCTGAGCGAGATGGTTTCGTGCAGTGCCCCGCGTGGGTTTGGGAAGGGGAAGGGTCCTGGGGCCGGGAGAGGGGATGCCGCTGGACCAACACACATCGCCTGCCAGAAACCCTCCTGCATCARGGGCTGGAGGCTCGGGGCGGGCTCAGGATGGAGCTGGGTGCTGGCTCTGGCGCCGGTCCCGTCTCTCAGCCCCCCCGGTATCCAGGGAATTATTTGATGGAGTTGCAGAGCTGTGAGTTGTGGGCAGTGCTGCAGCACGGCTGCGCCTTGGCAGGGGCACAGCTCGAGCTTCCCGGATAAAGCCGGGAGCGTGTCCCGGCTGCCGGCGCCGGGATCTGCCGCGGGGACAGGTAAACTCGGCGTGCAGGAGTTTTCGGCCTTCCAAAGTGCCAGGATGTGTTTAAACAAGGAGGTTTGTGTGTTTAAATTCAGCGGGGCGCTTGGGACGGGGTGTAGGTGCGGTACCTCTGGATTTAGGGTGGGTTTTGGGGATCTGGCACTCGACGGGTCTGCAGCCCGGAGCCGTGACCCTGCTGCCGGCGTGTTCTCCCTGGGGGAGGGACACGAGGGAACAAGACTGACCAGTTCCCCGGGAGGAAACAGGCCGTTCCCTCAAGGCGCAGGGAGTTTTCCTTGGCAGGCACGCAGCCTTGCCCAGGGTGCCCTTGCAGAGCCCTGCCGGGCCGGCCCAGCCCCCGCGGCGGCACGGGACGGACCCGCGGGTGCAGTGCGSGTGGGTGGCTGCGCGTCCCTGGGCAGTGCCAGCGCCGGGAGCAGGCGGCATTCCCGTGTCAGGGCGATGAGACCCCCCCGGGACCCGCGTGTTGTGCACAGGGTGGGTGGGACGAGCGTGGATGGTTTCCACGGAGGGCTGCAGCGTGGAAAAGTGCCAGCACCGAGCAGCGGCACTTTGCCCGGTCCCTCAGCGGTGGTGACTCCCTGTRTGTGCCCCTGCATCGGGGCTGCCTCCTCTCCAGGGCGTCAGGACGCGGGATGGGAGAGGGCAGCGGTGCTCTGACCCCCTTCCCGCGGGYTGGGAAGGACTTGTCCCCTGGCACAGCAGGGAAAGAGCCGTGGGATGTGTTTCAATCACCTGTGCTGCAGCCCTGGCCCGGGCAAGGAGCTGCCCACGTGAGCATCCCTCGCCCCCGCACAGCAGCGGGATGAAGGCAGCCCCTGGCATCCGCAGCCCTTGGCATCCCCAGGGCGTCCCTCGGCATGGAAGCGGTGCCAGGGCTCTCTGCGGAGCTCGTGGCTCTGTCCGTGCACAGCGGCCGAAGCAGCAGAGTTGTCCCCTCTGGGCTGCCAAGCCGAGTCCTGCAAGAATATCAGTTGTGGCTTTTCCCCTTTCCCGGAGCTGAATGTCCCCGAGGGCTCCCAGAGCCCTCACACTCCGTGTCCAGGTGCCACCCAGCGCCCAGAGAGCAGAGGGAGTGAAGGGACGAGGCCACAAGGAGACAGCCAAAGGTTTCTTTGCTTTAATTACGGTTTTTAGCCATCCCTGACAGCTCCCAGCTGGAGCACCGTCTCCATGTAGGATGCAGATGCGAGATTCGAGCACTGTCATCGTGTGGGATGTCACCCACGGCCTGAGCTGRTAACAGGGATTATCTGAGTGATCATCCAGCCCCGGGGACAGGAGCTCATTGGGACCCTGTGGCTGGGGAGGGAGGAGAGCTGGGCTTGTTTTGGTTTTGAAGCTCTCCTGGGCTCTGTGTTGAGAACCCAACCCTGCTGGATAAGCCTGGGAAGTGTGGGCACCCCAAGCAGCTGCCAGCACCTTGGAACACCTTGGGTGGCCTTCACTCAAGGGCAGAGTTTTACCATGAGCTGGTCAGTGAGGGATTAAACCCTTTCCATCCCTCTGTGAGCAGGATGCACTCCCTGGAGCTGCTGGGCTGAACCCCAAGTCCCCTCTCTCAGTGGGTCGTGGGGAAACCTGTGCCAGGGCCTCACCACCCTCACAGGGAAGAATTCCTTCCCAACATCCCGTCTATCCCTGCCCTCTGGCAGTGGGAGGCCACTCCCTGTGTCCTGTCACTCCACGTCCTTATCCCAAGTCCCTCTCCAGCTCTCTTGGAGCCCCTTTAGGCACTGGAAGGGGCTCTCAGGTCTCCCTGGAGCCTTCTCTCCATCAGTGCCAAAAGGGACTGAGCAGCTGCTGTGGGATTGGGAAGGGCTGGGGGCTGATGGATGGATGGATGGAGCACAGCAAAGTCCCGGCATCCGGAGGGTGGCTGGGGGGATCACACCACCAGGGACAAGGAGCCGGGCTGAGCTGGCTGGATCCCATGGGAACACGGCCAGTGCCGGCTGTGCCGCAGCCTTTGGCTGCTCCTCTCCCCACACCCAACACCTCGGCAGCTCCCTGGGTGCAGCAGTGTCCGTGTGGBCCCCCAGGATCCGTGCTCAGGTGTGTGCCAGGGGAGCAGTGGCTCGGTGTGAGGGCGGGTGGGACAGCAGGAGGTGAGTGCACGAGTTCTGCCACTCGAGGTGACCTTCCTTTCTGTCCCTGCTGTCTCTGGGGGACAGGGGCTTTTCCCAGCCACGTCCTGAGCTGCCTGATGCTCAGGGAGTTGTCCTTTCCTCGCTGTCCAGTGGGTCCCTGCATCCAGCTGCCCCAAAGGGTCCCTGTAGGGGAGAAGGAGGAGGATGAGGAGCAGGAAGAGGAGGAGGGGGATGCTGCTGGAAGAGCTGCTGCTCCTGCAGCCCGGGGGTTGTTTTCCCGGGATCACTGTGCTCTGCTTGGTGGAACACGTCAGATTTACTTTCCTTTGGAGCTCCTGTTTGTCTGATGAACTGGACATCGGTCCTTTGGGCTGTTTGTGCTCTGGGGGTGGTTCCCCGTGTCCTGGGATCAGTTCCCTGGAAGGCAGCGGGGCCGTGTCAATGTCACTGTGGTGCTGCCCTGGGTTTGTCACTGTCACCTGTCACCCGTGCTGCTGTCCCTGCTCCTGGGCCACCCTCTGCTGGCCCTGTGCCTGGATGCTGCAGCGGAGCTGCTGGTACCAGGGCTCAGACACCATCACTTGCCACCTCCTGGGGCAGAAACACCCTCACTGAGGGTCACATCAGTGACTCTCCGACAAAGGGGCAGCTTCAGGGTGGYCCTTTCTCTGCCTCCTTTGCTCACAGCAGCTCCTGCAGTGCTGTCCCGGGTGGGCGTGTGCTGGAGCATTCCAGTCCATCCCCATCCCTGTGGTGTCTGTATGTCCTTTGCAGGACCTTTGCAAGCTGGGGTGGATGCCAGAACTCCTTAATTGCAGTCCAGAGCTCTGCATCCTCATCCCATCCCAGTTTCTGTTGTGCCCGGCATCCCCTCTCCATTCCCAGTTTAAGTCGATGCGTGCTGACTCTGGGATGCTCCACCCTGGAGGTGATCCCGTTTCCAAACGGGGTCAGACAGACCCAGGAGCAGAGAGAGAGCAGGGACAGGAGGATCTGGGGCTGCCCTGGAGAACCACCAGYGTGTTGGCAGCTGCTGGCTCCCTCYGGCCCCRTTCTGCCCGTCAGGCCACGAGACGTCACATCCCCAAGGTGACATCTGGAGCTCAGGCCCCGATTGTCTCTCTTCTGGGCTCAAGGATGGAAAACCCTCTCGAGCGGTGCCRGAAGCACGCGAGCATCCCATGGGATTGCTGATTCACGTGGCTGGTGGAGAGGAGCCAGCTCTGTCTGCCCGGTGATCCCCGTCCGTCCCTCCGCCGCCGAGGACATCCAGGGGACATCGTGGGTGGCCTTGCCCGAGGTCCATGCTGGTGGGGTCCTGTCCTCACTCCCGTCCTCCCTGTGTCTTTCAGATGTCCTGTGGTGACCCGTCCCCGCCCAGGAGGTCCTGCCCGCCTTAGCCGCCCTCCCGCCAGCGATGGCCTCAGCGCCCCAGTGAGGGGCACGGCGACGAGGAGCGAGCGTCCCCCCGCGCCACCGCATCCCCGGGGAGAGCCATGGAGGCCCCTCCGGACGTGCCCGTGGGCAACCTCATCGACTTTGACGCCGAAACGCCGGCCTGCGAGCCCGCAGAGCCCGCGCCTCCCGCCGCCGCCGGCGACACCGGGCGCCCGGGGGACGCGGGGGACGCGGCCGCRGAGGAGAGCGACGCCACCGAGTCCGCCGACAGCGACGACGACGCGGGCGACTCCCCCCGGCACTGGGGGGGCTTCCGCCGCTCCTCCTCCAACGAGTCCTTCTCGTCCAGCCAGAGCACGGAGTCGGCGCGGGACGAGGCGCTGGCCGAGCGCCGGGAGTTCGTGCGGAATTACGTGCAGAAGATCTTCACCGGGGGGTGAGCGGCAGCGCTGCCGGGGGATCCCACGGGACGGGAGCCGGCTGCTTCCCCGCGCCGGSAGCATCGCTCTGTGTCCTTCTTCCCCGGGCTCAGCTGTTGCTCCACGGCAGCACAGCCAAGCGGGGGTGTGGGTTTCTCCTTGCATCCCTCTCCTGGCCACATCCCAGCTCGTCTTCCACCCCCAGCTTCCCTCCCCTCTTCCCTCTCCCCATTCCCACGCTGGGGGCTCATCGTGCCCGCCTCCCCTCCCCGCTGATGCTCGTGGAAATGCCAGCGGCTAACCTAACCCTAACCCTAACCTGAAGCCCCCGGCTGTGCCCCCAGCCCCGCATCCCCCCGCTCCCGGTGCTCCACGGCTCCCCAGCTCCGCGTGTCGGGCTGGRTGGAGCAAATGGAGCGTGAGGAGCAGCAACAGGGCTTGTTTTCGCTCTGGGGCTCAGCGCCTGTCTCCGGAGCTCAGTTTCTGCTCGCGCTGTCCTTGGCTCTTCCCTTCTCCCTCTGCCTTTGGCTCCCCTCCTGCCAGGGAGGAAGAAAAGAGCAGCRCAAGCCGAGGGATGACAAAATGGATGCTCCTCTCCTCCTCTTCCTCTGCCTTCCTCCCTGGGACGCTGATGCCAAGAGGGATGATGCGGAGGAGTGGAGCCGTGCTGGCCAGATCGGGGGTGCAGGTCTCAACCTGGGCTTTAATGATGTTTTTTAATTTTTTCCCTGTTTCAGAGAGGATTTGGACCAAGAGGAGAAGGCCAGGTTTGGGGAGCTCTGCAGCAGCGAGAACGGGAAGGGCAGGGAGTGGTTCGCGAGATACGTGAGCGCCCAGGTAAGGGATCTCCTGCACCAGGATATGGAACAGCCTCAGGCCAGRGGGGTTTATCTATATCCCAAAAAAGTATTTTTAGAAGGCAAGGAAAGTGAGGAACCTCAGTAGAGGGAGATGCAGGAGGGAATAAATGCATTTTGAGGCAGTTAAATACACACTTGGTGCAACATGGGAGAAAATTCACTTGTTTTATTTAAAACTAAATCCCACCAACACTCGGAAACACCCTATTCCCTAAAAAACCAACCCAAACCTCTGTCTCTGARGGGGACACCTGGCCATGTGCACTCCTTGCCCGTGGTGGGTGGTCCTGGAGGGGCTGAGGTTGTTCCTGCTGCCGTGCTGAGCCCTGGCCTCTGTCCCCACAGCGCTGCAACTCCAAGTGCGTCTCGGAGCAGACCTTCTACCGCCTGATGCAGTCCTTTGCCCTCGTGCTCTTCGAGTAAGTCCTGGGGCCACTTTGGGGCTCCCTGGCAGCCCCCAAAAGCCCCTGAGGGCAGAGCCGTGGGGCTGCTTGGGTTCCCATCACGGGGTGTGCTCACCGAGCCCTCCCTCCGTGCCAGGTGTCACCAGATGGACGATTTCAGCCCTGCCAAGAACCTCATGACCATGTGTTTCACCTAYTACTACATAGGTAAGGGGCACCCACGCCCTTGTGGAGGCTTTGCAGGTGCTGGGGACCTGTTTGAAGTGTGTCCTGTGCATGGGRAGGGTGATGGAGGGGTAYCCCAGCTTGATTCCAAGTGGTAAAGAGCCTCCGTGGCCCAGAATCCATGCAAACCCGGCAGAGCCAGGGGTGGTGATGCTGGATTGTCATTGCTTCCAGCCAGGAATGTTTGTATGTGACAACCCTTGGATGATCCCAGACCCTGGGGGTGGGATGTGAACACCCCAGCCCGGATTTATTGCTTGGTGTGTGGTGGCCACTCCTCCATGGGGGGGTTGGATTTTCCATCCAAAACAGGAGGGTAAAGACCTACAGGAATTGGGATGGGGTCTTGGATGTCTCCATCTCCTGATGGTGCTGGGACAGGTCACTCAGGAGCTGCCAGCACTCAGGACTGTGAGGTCCACTGAGCTCCTGGCCCGTTTTCCGCAGGGAAACCCCACGCCCTGCCCTTGGAGGCCAAGGAGAAGCCCACGGGCAGCATCGACTCGTACCTGAAGTCGGCCAACACCTGGCTGGCGGAGAAGAAGGACATCGCAGAGAGGCTGCTGAAAAACACCTCGGCCAAGACAGAGAACGTCAAGGGCTTCTTTGGGGGCCTGGAGACCAAACTGAAGGGTCCCAGCACCAAAAAGAGCGAGTGGGTACCACTGCCTTGGCTGGGCGGGCTGGGCAGGCACCCAAACTGAGGCCAAACCCCAAAAACCTCCTGGGTGTGGGGTCACCGTGGGGGTGGTCTCTAGCCTGGTCCCGTGTTTTGTGCTTTGGTCATTGTCACCTCCTGGCCTGGGAGTGCCATTTCCCTTGGGCATGGAATTATGCGGTTCCAGGGTCGCGATCTGCGCCACCTCTGTGCTGGGTCCGGTGGGAGGGACATCACTGTCTCCTTGTCACCCTTCTGGCCCCGGGGACAGTGGTGTGGGAGCAGGGGTCTTCCAAATGAGGTTCCCTTCGCCAGGGAGGCCATGGGCTGTGGGGGGGGATGGGAATTTTGGGAGCTGACACTGATTTCTGTGCCACAGCGAAGGCGAGGACAAACCAAAGGAGAAGCTGAAGAAAACGGGTGAGTGCAGCCAGGGGTGGTGAGATGGGCATGGTCAAGGCATCCCCRGGGAGGGAGAGAGGGTTGGAAATGCTGGAATCCCTTGTTTTGGAACAATCACAACTCTGGTCCTGCAAGGATCTTGTCGCCAGTGTCMCAGCTGCAGAGCTTTGGGCATGCACTGCCTCTGAGCTGTGGTGGTGCAYCAGTCCCTGCTCCCAGTGTGTGCTCCCAAACCAGTGCTCCAGTCCCTCCAGTATCCCCCTGGGACTTCCCTGCCTCCATCAGGGCTAATCCCTGCCCTCCAGGGGCACTCAGAGCTCCTCTTCCCSTGGCTGTGAATGTGTCGAGTGTTTGGTTTGCAAACCATCCTGGCTGCTCTGACACCAGACTTGGAGGGAGCACAAAATCCATGCTTGGGTGGGAAGGTGGGAATCCTCCAGAGCCTGGCATGTGCCTGTGTGTCCCCACAGTGTCCCTGCAGAGCCCAGAGGAGGAGAAGAAAGGGGAGAAGATCTACCTGTACATGCACCTCAAGCAGCAGCCRATCTGGTAAAGCCCCCGGGGCGAGCTGGCTCCGGCCTGGGGAGGGGGTTTGTCTTCCCGGATGTTCCAGATGTTCACAAGTGCCCCTGGCAGAGCTGGCCTTGGCTCTGGCACGTGCCCTGTGCTCATGAGTGTGTCCAAAAAGGCACCAGATCTGCCAGACTTGTTTGGCCCATCCTGACCCTTGGGAGGACTCAGGGATGGGCTGGGCGAGACTGTAGAATCCTGGGATGGTTTGGGTTGGAAAGGACCTTAAAGGTCATCTCGTTCCAACCCCCTGCCATGGGCAGGGACACCTCCCACTAGCCCAGGTTGCTCCAAGCCCCTTCCAACCTGGCCTCGGACACTTCCAGGGATGGGGCAGCCACAGCTTCTCTGGGCAACCTGTGCCAGGGCCTCCCCACCCTGATTAYAAAAACCCTACTGGCCATTCCCAACATCTCCCTCCCTCCCTGCAGGCACAACCTGCGCTTCTGGAACGCTGCCTTCTTCGACGCCGTGCACTGCGAGCGCAGGAAGAGGTCCCCCACCACCAGGTAGGACACGTCCCTGTGGGAAAAGGAGACTCCGTGTCCCCCTCCAGCCCCCCAGGGAGCTCCTCCCAACAGCCCCGAGCTTGACCAACCCTGGAGAAACGCTCTGCTGTGATTTCCTGACTGGAAACCTGCTGGGACCGCAGGGCAGGGGGGTGGGTTGGTGGGATCCGCAGCCTGGTAGGGATTTGGGAGCATCAAGGTTGTCTCGCTTGTTGTGCAGCTTTTTTGAAGGACAAAGCCTGTGCCCAGAAATCCCACTCAAGGCTCAGGCTGTTGGTGCCGAGTTTGCCAGCAGAGCTGGGAGGTGCTCGGCGCAGCCATCGGGAGGCGCAGAGGGTGGGGGGGATGGCCTGGCTCTGTCCCTGCTGACCCCAGGAGAGACAATCTGCAGCCGGCAAGGACGGGAGCTGGGGATGGATGGTGGCACTGCCAGGATAAACCTGCCAGGGGAAGGGGCTGCTCGTGTCGGGGAGGCTCTGCCTGGCCATGGGGACCCCACGGGGTGGGTAGGGTGGGCGAGACACTCGCCAGGCTCGTGTCCATCTCTTGCTCCACCACGGAGCCGCCGTGAGGGCTCCAGCAATTCCCTCCTCTCTGGAGGAGTTTCCCCACTCCCAGCCGGACCCTCTCGTCTGTGCAGTGCCCTGAGGCTCTGAGCTCTGGAGGTGCGAATCGCTGAGCTCTCGGGGTGCGAATCGCTGAGCTCTCGGGGTGGGAATGACTGAGCTCTCGGGGTGGGAATGACTGAGCATTCGGGGTGGGAATCGCTGAGCTCTCCGGGTGGGAATCGCCGCCTTTGGGCCGCTCCTATTCTGAGCGCTCACAGCACTTTGGAAGCAGCCAGCCCCTCTCTGTGTCCTCCCCAAATCCCGAGCTAAGCCCCAGCAGCCCTGGCTCGCTCCCTGGGATGCTCTGCCAGGCTCAGCTCCCGGATCAATCCCTGTTTTCCCTTTTATTGCTTTGCTTTTTTTTTCCCAAGCAAGCACGGAAAGATCCTATTGAACAGTAATGCGACCATAACTGCATTTGCTTTGATTAAGCCCCAAATTAGCAGCAGCAAATGTCTCACAAGGACAGACGCCACCGGCAGCTGCTCCCTGCTCCCGGTGCCTTTCCCAATTAATCTGATGGCTGAGCCTGCCTCGGCTGCAGGAGCAAGCCTGACTAACAAATGAGCTTTGGGAACTGCGGCCTGGAGGATCCTGGGTGTCTCGGGGGGGTTGGAAGGTGGTGGTGACCCCCCCGAGTCCTCTGGAGAGGGTACAGGATCCACTGAGAGAGCTGGGATGCTGCGTGCCGGACCGAGGATGGGAATCCCCGGCGGGAGGAGGCGGTTGGCGAGGGCTGGGTTTGGAATTCCCGGTCGGTGCCTGGCCGTGGCAGGGGTCCGCAGGGCCCGTGGGGACGGGTTTGTGGCCATCTCTGTGATGGGGTGACCGGGGCATCTGTGGGGTGGCCGGGCTTCATCCTCCCGGGGCTGCAGCGACACCCGGGGAGGGTTTTCCTCCTCCGGGTGGGGAGGGCAGGGGAGGGGGGGAAAGGAATCAGAACTAAACTCCTCTTTTTCTCTCTCTGTCCTGTCTCTCTGCCTCTAACAACCTTCTCCCGTCTCTTCTTCTCTCCGTTCCCCTCCATCCCTCTGTCTTGCATGACCTTTTCACGCACCACTTTTGTCGGCCCCGTTTCTGCCGCCGCTCCAGAGGGAACACTGGGGAGGAAGAGGAGAAGAGGTGTGTCTGTCCCTGTACTTCCTTAGTGTCCAGAGGCTGATGCTCACTTCAGGTCCACATCCAGCCCTGGGGAGGGGGGGAACATGTTTTGGGGGGGGCTCTGAGAGGCCCTTTCTCCACGGAGGAGGAACGGCCGCCGGAGCTTTGAGCACCACCCTCTGCAAAGGGCCAGAGGGGTTTAGACTGGCTCCTCTTTCATGTGGTTTCTAAAAAGGAGCCTGAATGGTTTCAAGCTGTGATATTTTGCAGGGAACATCCCTCCGGGCAGGTTGTGGCCKCGAACTGAGTCTCTTTGTGTAGAAAGCATCTCCCTCTCCTGTCCTTCCCGCTTGCTCCTGGCTTCTGCTGCCACTTAGAGGTGCTGGGGATCCTTTGCCAGCTGGAAAAGCTGGTCCTTTTTGGTTTTTTTTTTCATGCATTCTTGTGCTGCCATCCTTGAAAAAAATTAAAAATGCAAATGGGGGCTGCATGTCACGACTGGGAGCCTGTCCTTGGGGCCACATCCATCCGCACCCCGAGCTGGCGTCGGGGCAGGGGACAGTCCTTGCTCTCTTGCTGGAGCGTGGGATCCTGGAGCAAATCCCTCCAAGAGATGGCATTAGCGAGAGGATGAGGGCTCTTGGAAGCCTGGCAGTGAATCTTTAGCGTGGCTGAGGAATGTCCTGGCAAAGGGAGGGTGTAAATATTGCTCAGAGCGAGCCCTGCCGGGGTTTGCTGTGCTGGGGGGAAACGCTGCTGCTGGAAAAGGAAAGAGTGSATGGAATGTCCTCACCACTTCCAGGCACAGCCAGGCTTTCCTGGATACCCCAAAATACAACCCCACAGCCCAGGGGGTTCCTCAGCCCTGTGCCTGCCCTGCTGGGCTAGGATGAAGATCAAAGGCTGTGAGTGGAGCCACATGTGGGTTTTCCCCCTTCCCAGGCGTGTTACTCTCCAGTAATAAGCCAGAAACGGAGCCAAATCTTTTTTGGGTGCACTTTGATAATGTTTTTTCTCCCTTCTTCCTCCCTCAAAAACATAAAAAGGCAGGAAAAAGGGAGTTACAAACATGCTGCTTCTGTAAGCGAGCCAGTGGGGTCTGTGAAGTTTTGCTTCCAGATTTCAAAGCCCCTTAATTCGATTCTTCTCCTCTCTTTTCAGCCTCTGCATTTGGCTGTGGGTTTTATTTGCTATCCTGAGCTTTATCTGGGAGAAATTACACCTTTTTTCCTTTAAAAAAAGATCCTTTGGAACATATTGCACACATTTCCAGAGCCCTATAAACACGAGCTGAAGGCTCAGCTCAGCAGCTTTGCACATTCGGGCTGGGGTGGCTTAGCCAGGACGGGATCGCTTTGTGGGGTCAGCCTGGCTGAGCACCCATCCTCTGCCACTTCCAGCAACACTGGGGCTGAGCCAACCTCCCTGGATTTAGGGTGAGATCCCCTCTATCCCCATTTCCACCCCGCACAGCTCCCCGCTCCCGCTTGGCATTCCGGCGAGCTACAAGCCTCCGTTCCGCTCCCGGTGTTCTCCTCTTCCTTCTCCTCCATACAGCTGTTTCTCTTCTACCTATCCCTGTTTTTCCTGGCTTTTCCTCCTCTTATCCTTGGCTGTAACCTCACCTGRTTCTCGGGAAGGGGCTGGCTTCACCGTGGAGCTGTAGTTTCCCTGGCGTGCATGCACCGAGCCCCCCCTGCCACCGCYCCGGTGCCATCCCTGTGGCACAGGCTTTATTCCCGGGATGGGCACTCCTGCCGCTGCCTCGAGCCGGTTGCAAACATCCAGAGCTTAAACCCCTCCACCCTTYAAGGCAATGCTGCAGCCGCAGGGAGCCGCGGTGGAGCCGGGGCGTCCTCWGGGCACCCACTGGGATTTTGGCACGTCAGCCCCGCAGCGGGGCCGTGGGGAGGGGTGTGGCAGCTCCCGCCCCGTCGGAGGGGGAGGTATGTTTGGGAAGCGGCTTGTTTGGGATTCGGGGAGTTGGAGCCTTGCTGCAGGTGAGGGAGAGGTGCCTGGTGTCCCCCTGGTGCCCCCCTAAGCTTGGGGGGCTTCAGCAGAGCCCTGCTGGGATGGCCGTTCCCTGCTTGCTCCTCACACCCCTGGTGGCACCGAAGGTGAGCTCCGTGCTGGAGGGTTCAATGCCATTTTTAGCTCTCARTCAGGCCCTTTTAGGGCAAAGCCAAGGTTGAATAAGATTTTATCTTGGGGCATCCCTTGCTCTGCCCCGGGGCCAGAGATCTGCAGAGGGACGCACGTTGTGAGCTCATCCRGCGCCCAGCACCACACCCAGGGGCTCTGGGTGCCCTCCCGTGCTCCGAGGGTGCCCTCCTGTCCTCCAGCGACGCGGCCCAGGGTGGGAGGAAGCACGCGGGGGGGTCCTGGGGTGACAGCGGTGCCAGAGCGGCCTGTGCCTTGCAGGGAGAAGTGGTGCCACATGACGCAGGAGGAGCGCGACGACAGCCTGCGCTTCAACGAGAACATCACCTTCGGGCAGCTGGGGTGAGCGGGGCACGGGGGCCGTCCCCTGGGGGGGACACTTTCCACACCTTCCCCCGCCGGGGATGTCCCTTACGGCGCAAGGGATGCTTGGTGCTTCTCCCCGGGACCTGCTCCCGCCCCTTCCGTTGAATATCCCACTGAGCATCGTCCCAGCGCCTGCTAGAAGGGGCTGCGGAGGGGAAGAGGAAGGGGCGGGGGGAAGAAAGGGCAGCCSGGCCATCCTCTCACCCAGAGCGTCTCTGTCCTCCCTCAGCACCTTCATCCACAACATGCTGGCCTTCGGCCTCAACAAGAAGCTCTGCAGCGACTTCCTGAAGAAGCAGGCGACCATCGGCAACTTGGATGAAGGTAGGGAGAGCCCCGGGGGACGGGCACCCCTTTCCCGGGGTTCCTGGAGGGATGGAGCGCGGATGGGACGGTTCAGCGCCCTCCCGGGGCCCTTCTCTCTCTCCTTCCCAGAGCAATACAAGCTGCTCAGTGACCACATCGAGCAGATGGCCACGGAGTAGCCGCCAGGCCGGCGCGCGGCGGCCGAGGGACAGCGGCCGGACGGGTGGGGAGGGGAGAGGAGCCCACCTGCGGGGCTACCTCAGGCTGAAGCTGGGCCACCTACAACACAAGCTGCAATAAAACCTGCATGATCGTCCACCAAACTCTAGAGCTGCCCCRGGGCGGCCTGTAGGCATAGGAGCCAAACAGCCCCCGCCCTCGCCAGAMCCTCCCGCCTCTCTTTTCGGAGCAGACAGTCCCAAAAGGGAATTTTCTTGGTTCGAAAGCAAAGCAGAACACAAGGGGGAAGCAGCCAGAGCGTGAGTGTGCAGTCCCCACGTGCTGTGGCTGCAGCCCCGCCCCAGGCAACGCTGTTGTGGTCTCTGGTGGTAAATCCAGAGGTATCCAAGGCTGCCTTTCCCTGCTGGCATCCCCTCGAGGGTGCTGGAGCTGGACCAGGGATGCAGGAGGTGATGGCAGGGACCCCATGCAGGCGCTGGGGCTGCATCCAGCCACCAATCAGTGAGGTTGTGCTGTGTCCCCAGGGATGTCACCGCTGCCTGGGGACACGAGCACCGCAGGGGCAGCGGTGGGGCTGGCAAAGCCCTGCTGCCGCCCTTGGTGTGCAGCTGCTTGGGAACCGGAGGGAAATCCTTCCCTGGGGAAACCTGCAGTGCGCTGCCTGTGTGGGTTTGCACCTCTGGGCAAGGAGAAACCGGTTTGCTCCATATCATTAGCCTGGATCCGTAGGAAAAAAAGCCATGGCCTYGGGCGGGATTGCGGGAAGAGGAGGCAGAGGAGCTCTGCGTGGCTTGGGAGGAGACGGCAGAGTGCACCATCCCTCTCCCTGCTGCCCTGTCAGTGTCGGGATGCTGCTGGATTGTGACATTTCCCAAAGCCTCCTGGCTTCCCGTGGCACTAGATTAATCGTCCTCCTTCCCGAGGCTGCTCCTCGCTGCCCTGTCCTTCCCCGGCTCGCTGCTCATCCATCAAACCCCAAACAGCCCCGTCCTAGGGACATCTCCTGTTCTGCTCCAGGGGTGGCAGCTCCCACCATGCAGATCTGTTTTATCCCTTGGACCTTGGCACGGTTTGCAGGGACGCTGGGGACACGGGGACATCGCTGGGGACACGGGGACATCACTGCTCCCCTCTGCCAGGGGCATCCCACAGGGTCAGAAACCCCCAGCCCCGCACAGCCAAGGGTTCACCGCTCAGCCTGACCCCAAAAACATCATCCTGAAACACGAGTCCGGGTTCCCAGGGGCCATCAATCCRTGTTTCCCGTGCTGCCAGCTGTATCCCGTAGGAAATAGCATAAAAASGGTATTTTTGCCATATAGCTCTTAGCTTCTGGTGTCATTTCCAAGCATCAAAGTGATGCTTTTACCCAAGCTGGGCTTCCCTTGCTCCTGGGGATGGGACTCAGCTCCGTGAAGGATGTAGGAAGGATGGATCCAGCACTCATTTTTCCTTGGCCGTTCCCAAACCTGGGGAGAGTTACTGGAGAAGGGTTTTTGTCGGGGTGAGGGGCTGATGTGGGTCCCTCATCCCAATGAACACCTTCCTGATGGACAAAACGTGCTGGACCATGGGCAGCTCGGCATCCTGGAGCATCCCATCCCYGTGGCATTCCCTGGATCTGTCTCCACTCAGGTCTTTCCCGAAACCTTCTTCGTTTCTTTATTATTATTATTATTATTTTCCAACATGAAAAAAAGAAGTTCAGCGCTGAAGTATATACATATATATATATATATATATTATTTGCATGTGTATTTTTCTATAAAAAGAATTAAAATCCAATAAAAAATATCCATAAAGCCTCCTCGACCGGGACTGYGTGAAGGATGGGGTGAGAGAGAAAGAGAGAGAGATTGGAATAAATTATCTTAAAAATGAGTTTTTTCTCTCTCGGCTGTTGTCTTGCGTTTTAAGCAGACGGATTTTCTCCACGCTGCCTGTTCGACCTCAGTGGTCCCTGGTGCCTCCCATCAGCCTCTCCCTTTTGAGAACCTATTTTTTAATAGAGAAAAATCGTTGCACCTTTTACAGAGACGCTCGCATTTGCCCCGGAGCCAGACAGGCACATGAAGGAGATTTAATTTTTATTTTCTTCTCCCCTGTGCTCTCCGTCTCTGCCAGCGGCTGCTGAGCTGACGGAGGAGCTGGGATCCTGCTCTGGCCTCGGGACATTTGATTTCAGTGTGTTTAAAAATCAATTACCCGGTATTATCTTATTAAAAAAAGAGACGTTCCCTGAGGTTAACGGGCTGGGAGCGTCAYCTTCCACCCAGGATTCGGAGCCCACGTCCCCTCGGGTCTCTGTGTGGCCAGGCTGAGCCTGTTCCCTGCCCTGCAGGGCTGGTTTCTCCCTTGGTAGCCCAACGGGAAGGGTTTGTGGCCATGTTTTTCTTAGGGAGGAGCTTTCCCTGCTCCTTGCTTTTATTTTCATTACCCTGCCCAGACTGACCATGGCAGGAGGGAAACCCACCAGCCCCAAAGCYCCTGCTTGGATATTTTACCCGTTTTTTTTCCCTGGATGTGGGCTGCTCRGCTATGGGAAACGAGGAGCCACACGCCCTGGGATCACTTTTGTTCCCTCCACCTGCTGAATTCCTTATCAGCTCGCTGTGCCTGATAAGTTTGTGTGTATAAGGAAGGAGAGGTTTATTCCTGAGGTATTTGCCCAGCTCCGGCTGCACCCCCCTGGCACCTCCCTGTTCCTGGTTCTGCTGGCTGGGTGCTTAGAGTGGGATTGGGAGGATATAGGGGCAGCAGAGCAAGAGGGAATGAGATTTGGGACCACTTAATCCCAGACTGGGAGGGAGCGAGATCCGTGGCCAGTTACCCTGGAGCTGGGAAGTCTCCTGAGCTCCGGGAAGTGCCAAGGAAGAGCGTCCCTGTCCTGCTCGTTGGGTGGTGGTCGTTGAGCCAATTTAGTCATGAATAGATTAAAAAGTGGTGTCACCCCTCCCAGGAGCTGAAAGCACCCTTGGTTTAACCCCTGCAGGTGGGTGAGACCAGGTGGGATGTGGGGAACTGCAGGAGGAGACCCTGGAAAAGGCACTGGATCAGGGCACAGCCTGTCCCCTATCCCTCCTTTTCTTCCGGGTATTAATTACACCACGCAGCAGCTTTAGGAAAGCTGATCCAGCTCTGGGATGATGCCACCCATCCATTAAAGCCAGGGTCAGCCCGGTGGCCGCTCCAGCTCTGCTCCCTCAATCCCGAGCGCAGCTCCCAGCTCCCAGCCCCTCTCCCTCCCTCGGGAGGGATCAAAGGACGTCTGCTCGCCGGGCTCCGGGGGTTTTATTGCGTCTCTATTAAAGCTGTTAAAAATCTTCCCATTGTAGTGGTGTCTGGGAGTGATAAGTATTCATAACAGAGGGGATTCAAGATGGGCTTGGCTGTAAAAACACCTCTAAGCCGGCTGGATTTATGGCTGTTAAATCATCCCTCCTCTCATCTGTCACAGCCTTTTCCGATGTTCATCGCCGAACAACAGCGAAGTTGGGGCCATAATTTGTGCCGCAGTGTGTGGAGCAGGAGGAGGGGAGTCCTCTCCATCGGTAACTGCCTCAGGATTTATGGAGACTTCTCCCATTCCTTTCCCCCCCCCCTCCCCCCCCGCCCCGAGTAGGAGAGGCTCTGCCTCGCCTTCCGCTGTTGCCAGCTTGTTCGGCCAGCTGGAGCCAAGGAAGTCCTGGTGGATTTAGAGCCCTGCTGGAAGGTTTGGCAGCAGCTTGCAGGGAGTTTGGGGCCGGCCCGTGCCCGCAGCAGGATCTGCAATGCGGGGCTGCGCCTCTCGCTGTGCTCGGGCTCTGCTTCGGGGCTGGATCTTCCCATCCTCCCCTGGTTTTGGGGTGAAACACGGGAAAATCCCACTGCTGCAGCTGGCAAAGGATCCTAGGGTGGTTTGGTTTGGAAGGCAACTTAAAGATCATCCAGTTACACTCCCTGCCAAGGGCAGGGACACCTTCCACTAGCCCAGGTTGCTCCAAGCCCYGTCCAACCCGGCCTTGGGCACTTCCAGGGATGGGGCAGCCACAGCTTCTCTGTGGGGCCTCCCCACTCTCACAGGGAAGAATTTCTCCCTAATATCCCATCTAATCCCGCCCTCTGGCAATGTGAAACCATTCCCCCTTGTCCTGCCGCTCCGTGCCCTTGTCCCAAGCCCCTCCAAGAGCTGGGATTCAGGCAGGTGGGAGACGTGAAGATCACCTCACCTTGCAACTGCAGCACAAAACTCCCCCAGCGCCTTCCAAGGCACTAACTCCCGCTCTCCCTTCCCATCGCCACACCCAGACCATGGAAAAGCTTTCGGAGGCGAAGCCTCCRGCTTTATCCAGGTGCTGAGAAGCCTCGCTCGGTGTCCAGGAGGGATGGAGCCTGGAGTGATGCCAGGAGCAGCACCCCGCGTGGGGGGCGGCAGCCGTGGCACCGCCGGCCTGGCACCCGCTCAGAGGGACCCCAGAACATCTGGCAGAGGCCGCGGTGCCCCCCGGCTGTGCCAGCTGTGCCCGTAGCCGGTGTCGCAGCCCCATCCAGCGTCTGCCAGGCGAACTGCACCGCTGGCTCCYGCCGCGGCCGGCGCTTGGCCCACGGTGGCTCACGGAGATTTGGCTCCCGGGGCCGTTCCAAGCCGGGATGCGGTTGGAAAAACCGCCTGGCTGATGTGCTCCGTGGGCTCTCCCGTCGGGAAAACCGCAGGTGTGAAGGGAGGGTTCTGGCAGTGCCATCACCCTGTGTCCCCCTCCGTACCTGGTGGCAGAGGTGGGTAAGTGGGGAAGGTGAGCGTGCCAAAGGCTCTTTGGGGGTTGGTCTGGGAAGGGAAGCCCKTCCCAAAGTGGGGGATCTGTGTTGGAATTCCACAGGAGAGCCTCAGGAGCGACGTGCTGTGCSCAGCTGGCTGCAGGGGTGCCCTCTCTGGATTCTCTGCTGTCTGATACKTGGTGGCTCAGCCTCGTCTCGGTGCTCTGGGGCTCTCTCCACTAAACGCTGCTGAATTTCCTAGGCATTCTGGGAAGGAGACCTGTTGAAATYCYCCTTATTCCTCCCTCCAGCCGTGGAAAATCTCCAGGAGATGTTTCCTCTTGCCCTGCRGGACATGTCCAAGAAAACCCAGGGGACTCCTCGCTGTCCTTCCACTGGGATTGGGGAATGTTCAGCTTTGAAATCCCTAAACGTGGAGAGATGAATCCCACTCCACCGCTCAAGCATTTGATTTTATCCTTCCCTGAATGATTTACAAATGAAATGGGAAGATTCCCGTGGAGAAACATCACTTGGATTTGTTCGAATTTTTTTCTTTCCCCCCCCTCTTTGCAGGAGCCTGAACTTCCCAAATGTGTTTGCCAACAGCAGAGGGAAGCTGCTGGGAAGGGATGGCCGTGGCTCCCTTCGGAAGGGCCCGAAGGCAAGGCTGAGTCAGAGAGGGGCTGGACAGTAATAAAACACATCTGTCCTCCGTGGCCACATCCCAGATGTGAGTCACATCCTCTCATCCCTCACTCCCAGCTCCAGGCCATGTTTGGACAAGGTCACTGCAGCTCCTTGTCCAGCCGAGGGTGTCTTGGCCCAGTCGGTTTCTTCCCTGCTGGTTTTCCCAAAGGATTTTGAGCTCATCCGTGAACAGTCCTTGCTGTGGGCTCAGCCAAACTTGCCCCTCCACGAGCAAAGTGGGATGTGCAGCTCTGTAAAGGCTGGATAAGCTGGAAAATCCCAGAAAATCAGCATGTTTTCTCTCCCTCTGGAGCTGGTTGGGTACGGAGCTCAGGGATGGAGCAGGATGCAGGACCGAGGGGGCCAAACCCACCAGGCAGTTCCCTTCTCTCCTGGTGCTATTTCTGACAGTGCTGCAGAAGCTTTTTGTAGTTTTATTCCAGCCCGAGGGCTTTTCCATGCGCTGTGGCTTCCCAAGGAAGRGGATGAATGCTGAGCCGGTTGGCTCGGGACCAGCGGGCTCTGGAGCCCCCACCAGCAAGAAATCCCAGCCCTGATCCTGGGAAGCTCTTGCAAAAGGTGAAATCCTTGTGTGTGTCCTCGCTGGGAATGGAGACTGAAGGGTGATTTTCCTCCTCCTTTTCCAGCTGGGATGGAGGCAGGTGTGTTTTCCCTGGAGCAGGCTGTCTCTATCCGGCAGCTGAGCTGCTCAGCTGCATCCCCAAGCTCGTGCTTTATGAGCCGTTTCTGCACTTTCTCCATGAAATTGGACATTTTTGGCTGCAGCCCTGGGATGGAAACCCCGTGGGGCCAGGTGGGACACGAATTCCCTCGTGTCACCTCTGCTCAAGGTCACCTCGTCCAGCCTTTAGCTTTTAATCGAGGACAAACCCCTTTCCTTCTCCCTGGGGACTGGGCACTCAGGGTGGGATCTGCCCTTCCGACGAGAAATCCGGGGATGTGGCACAAAAAAAAGGAAAAGACCGAGGTCCTCAGGGGATCGCTGCGGGGCTGGCAGCCAGCAAAGCCACTTCCTCGCCGAAGGGAGGCAAAATTGAGCAGTTTTCCTTGGCTGGCCTCTCCTGCCACAGCGTGTGTCGCTTCCAGGCAGGCTGCTCGGGGACAGGAGGGACAGGCAGGGTCRCCGCTTGCTTCCTGCAAGGCTCCCAGCTCTGCTGTCACTCAGGCCGTGCTGGGAGTGGGTCTGAAATGACCTTTCCCCGCTGCAGCCCCGTGGGTTGTTGCTTTTGCCCTGCGGGTTTTGGCATCCAGCCCCCTCCATCCCTCGCAGAGGGATGCTGGAAGAGGAGCTGATCCCTGGAGCAGGCGAGGAAAAGGATGCTGGAACCGCTTAGCTGGGGGGGTCAGATTTCCCGAGGTGGCACTGTGGTGGCTTTTTCGAAGCTGTCGCTGTCAGCAGAAGGGGGAAAAAAGCCCCTCCTGGGTAACSTGGGTCTGGTGCAACCGCGCAGGGCAAATATTTGACGTGCGGAATAAACGAGCAGGAGGGAGACGTCAGGGAGAGCAGGGAGCTCTGACTCATGCTCCCAGACACCTTCCCGGCAGGCAGCTGCCAAATGTCCCCGTCCCTGGAGGGTGACAGGCAGAGGAGAGCGTTCCCACAGCTCTGCCCGCAGCTGCAGAGCTCCGGGGGTGCCCCGGGATACCCCAGGGTGGGCTGGGACAGCCCCAGGAGCGATGGAGAGGCAGCAGCAAGGGCGGTGTCTGGGAACGGGATTCTGGGTTGTACCTGCTGGTTTGACCCCCCCTCCCTTCCCTCCATTTTTTGGGGATGCTGAGCGTGCTCCAGCCTTATTCCCACCGAGGATGCTCCTGTCAGAACAAACAGCCTGGAGATGCTGCAGCCATGTCACCGCCAGCGTGACGGGCTTCACCTCCCGGCTGCGACACGGCTTTGGGGTGGAAATAACGGGTAATTTCCTGCCTCCCAACGTGCAATCGGAGCGTGTGGCGAAGCAGCAGCCGTTTGCAGGGCTGGGAAGCTGCTCGGGGCGAGCGTTTGAGCAGAGCCCTGCGGTTTTCCTGCCCGTCCGGCTGCAGCTGCAGGGGGAGAGCGGAAGATCTCGCCTGAGCTCCGCTTTTCCCGTCAGGGCAGCGCTCGCGCGCAGCGGGGAGGGCCGACCTGCGATTCCATGCGCGGCTCCGGGGACAATGCAGCCCGTGTCCCGCTGCCGACAGCCGTCCTGAGCGGGGACAGCCCGTCCCAGCCCCGCGCCGGTGCCCGTAGGGGACAGTTTGTGGCTCCGGGGACACGGAGCGTTTTGTGATGTGCGTCGGCTCCGCCGCCCGCGGGCGCCTGGGAAATGTTCTCCCCCCGCCGGCCGCGTCCTGAGGTTTGTGGATATGAAAGTCCACATGTTTCTTTCTTCTTTTTAATTGCTGTAATTCGTCTGGCTCTCGCCCAYGGGCAGGAGCAAGGCTCGGCTTTTGAGTTCCCTCCGTGGATTTATTTTGGTTTCGACGCTGCGCAGAAAAAAAAAAAAACCGCCCCGAACCACCCCGAACCCCTGSGTGCGCATCCCGTGCCCGGGTAATTTTTCCTCGCTGGAGTAATTTCCTTGCCCCCAGTGGGAGACTTCTCTCGTGAATAAAGCTATGTGGGATCAGAGGCTGAAAACCACAGCCTGGGAAATTTATGCAGAGGAGGGAAGGAGGGAGGTCGCTCCCGGCGGGCGAGCGGCAGGGCTGATTGCTGTTCTCATGGCAGGCSCACGGGGCCGGGGCTCGTTAGCAGGCGGCGGGAGGCAGGGCAGGGTTCGAGCGCCCACAAATTGCCTCGGAGCAGAGGTTGGTGCCTCCTGCCCCGGGGATGGGTGCCCAGGGGGATGGGGTTGGGCTGGGAGCGCATCCCTCTGCCGGTGCCAGGCGTGGGGTGCTCGGTCCTGCCCCGTCTTCCAGCAGCCTGGAATCCTGTTTTCCCGTTTGGGCGGGAAGGCAGCCTGGATGTGCTGCTGTTTGGGGGCTGGCTGGCAGCAAGGCAGGGTCTCTCTGCAGCGTCCAGGGTAGGGTGAAAGGGGCTTGAAAGATCAGGAAAGGGAGTAGTAGGGAAAARCAGAATCTCCCAAGAAGAGAGAGGTGGAATTTGAAGTATCACGGGMAGGAAAAGGTAGAGGCTGATGGTTTTTCAGGGGGAGAGTGCCTGGCACATCCTGGGCTGAGCAGAGGAAGGGACTGGGTGTCATGGGACACGTCCCCTGGTCCTTTTTCTGCAGACACAAGCAGTGCCTCCATCCCTGTGGGACTTCCCAGGAGCGGCTCCCACAGCCAKGCCCATCCTGCACCCATCCCTGTGGGTCGAGCCGCCCCCAGCCCCTTGGCACAGGGGATCAGCACGCTCCCCCCAGCCCCCGCTGGCTCTCGGAGCCCGGCAGAGCCAGCGAGCCGCGTGTCCCCACGGCGGCACCGCCACCCCAGGTGGCCTTGTTTTCCTCGGCAAAGGCGGATGGGAGCCACCATCTTCTGAGSAAAGAGCATTTTTAATCTCCTGCTCCCGCTCCGTGCAATTAACTTGATTCCCTCCCCTCGTTTCCTGCAGAGGTTTAATTAAAATGCATTGTTCGCCTCGCCAATTATTTGCTCTGTCCCCCGGATAACCTCTGTGCAGCGGCTGCTTCTTGGGGCTTTTTTTTTTTTTTCCTTTGCTTTCTCTTTTTTTCTTTTTTTCCCCCCCCCCCTTGTTGCTATTGAGGTTTCTCTCCGCTCCCCCCTCGGCAKCTCCAGCGGCGTTTACCTGCCCGGGAGAGCGGGCTGGGGGAAGGATGGAAGCGGGGGGCGAGCGGGGGGGCCGCCGCATCCCCGCGGAGCCGGGGAGGGGGAGCGCGGGGAGCTGCGTGCCCCCGAGCAGCTGAAACAACAGGACCTTGTTGACTCGCTTTGAGTCGCCGGCGCTCGGCAGCTGCTGCTCCGGCAGGTGATAATTGAAACCGGGAGCGAACCTGGATGGCGGCAGGGGTTGGGATGCGGGTTCAGCCTTCATCCCGCTCCCTCCTCTCCCCGCCGAGGAGCGGCGGTGCCGCCGCCGTCGGGATTTGCGCCCGGGAAGGGTGGGTGGGTGGGTGGGTGACGGTCCCCGAGGAGAGGGGCGGAGGGGCAGGGAGCGAGCGGCACCGGCCCCGCAAGGTCATCCCCGGAGGAGCCGCTGTGGGAGAAGGGGCGTTCAGCGCTTTCTAAAAATAACCCCGCGGCAGGACCGAAATAACAAGCTGCTCTCGAGCGGCGCTGGGCTTGAAGCGGGGCCAAGGCAGCTGCTGCCGGGCCGCCGGCGGCCCCTCGGTGTGTGCCGTGCAGCTGGACCGGCCGGGGGGGGCCACCGGCAGTCCCCCCCACCGGCCACGGGGCGAGCGTCGGGTGCGGGGTGGCTCGGAGAGATGCCGATGCTCGGCCCTAAAGCGGGGCGGGAAGGGCAGGGTCTGCTCCCGGGAAGGTCCCTTAGGAAGGGGGGGTTGATCCGCTCGGAGGAGCTGGGTCAGAGCCATGTGGTTTCCTCCTTTTCCACGGGGTCCGGTTTGGAGAGCAGGGCTCCTGTCTGGGTCTGTTGGAAAACTCTGGCTGTCTGCAGAGTGTCAGTGTCGTCTCCTCCTGCAAAGCCTCCTTAACGTGTCCCCGAAGGCTTCCCTGCTCTTGCCTCTTGCAGATCCTGCCCCAGTTCTTGGCTTTCCTTGCAGGGCTCTGGCAAATGTCGTCTTCCTGGTGGTCCCACAAACCGGGATTTGCTGGCTCGCCGATGTCAAGGTGTAGGTCTGGCCTTGGGGCCTGTTTCATCAGGCTCTGTGGAGCTCCAGGCTGCAAACCAGAGGCTCCCTGCCTGCTCTGGCAGCCTGGGGGGAAATTTCTGGAGATCTGGGATGATATTTRTAGAGATCTTCTCGCTCTGTACACCCACCTGAAAGGAGGTGGGAGCCGGGTGGGGATGGTCTCTCCTCCCAAGGAACAAGTGACAGGACAACAGGAATCATGGGATGCTGGAGCTGGGGAAGCCAGGCTGTGTTTTCATGTTCCCTGGGATGAGTTTGGGACCAAACGCCGCTCTTCCCACGGACGATGGGGTTTATTGGAATGTACAAGGGGTTGGTGGGGATGGGATTCAGCATTYATGGGCCTCTGCTCCTTGAGGTTCCAACCCAGCAGCCTGGCTGGATCTTGGACACCCATCCCTGAGAGATGCAGGTGGAAATTACTCCTACAGGACATGAGGATGGGCTGCTTTTGGGGCTCCAGGGTGAGCAGGCATCCCTCGGGGGGCGTTGGCTGGGCASTGCACTGGAGCCTGGCAGTGCCGAGCTCCCCTCTTCTCCCACCCGCCTTTCCAAACCCACGGATTTAACTTGGAGCAGTTTCCAGTCTGATTGCAGCTTCAGAGTGGGAATCCCCAGCCCTGCAGGGAGGATAAATCCTCTTTTATCCCCCTGGAGGAGGGTACAGCAATAGCCTGGGGACGGCAGCCCCACTGGCACATCCTTCGAGGGAAGGGTCCAAACCTGCCTCGCGTTCCAGCTTAAAACCTGGCTCGAGTCCAGCCCTGGCACTCCCCAGCCAGACCTGCAGGGCCGATTTTTGGGGAGAGAAGGGCTGAATTCYGTGTCACAAGCTGTTGGCACTGAAGTTGGAACAAGCACATGCATGTTCTGCTGGGACATGGTGGCCCAGCTCCACCCAGCCGAGCAGCAGCCGGTCTCTCCCGGGGCACCTCGTCCTTCCGAGTGCCTCTCGTTTTGTTTTTATTTGTATTTTTATTTTTTTTTTAGGCTTAAAATCCATACTCCTGGCTGTTCCTGCCTTTATATGCATGTGCTCTGTAATTGAAAACTCTCAGTTGTGCTCTTCTCCCATGCAAAGCGAAGGCTTCAAAGCAGCAGGTGGAAATTGAGCCGCTATCTTGGCTGCCGAAGTGAAAATTCGAATGAAAATTTAATTTTTCCTTCGCGAAGCCGGGAACAGGGTTCCTGGGGCCCTGGCCAAAAACCTGCCGTGACCTCGACTCGCAGGGGCAGGGAGGGGAGCAAACCCCAGCTCTGTCCCAGGGAAATGGATGATGTGGTGAAGGAGATCTTCCTGGAGCACACCTTGGCCGGATGGAGTTTCAGCTTCTGTGGAACAGCCGTGTGATTTCCTGAGGGGTTTATGGGTTGAGAAGAGGGGATTGGGCGTCTCCCAAGCTTTGGGAATCACCAGTGAAGCTCAGTCCCCTCCTACAAGGACGCTCAGCAGCCTCAGGGCAGGGCAGGAGCCTGYTGGTGTTGAGCGGTGCTCCGTGCTCAGCCAGGCCGTGGTGCTCCCAGATTCCAGCTGTGCTCCATCCAGCTGCTTTTCTGCACCACCAAGCTGTCCTTGACCCTCTCGGGCACCCTGCTTTTCACCCCCACCCACCCGCTGGCCCAGGACCCTGTGCTGGCTGCAGCTGGCATGGTGCAGGAGGTCAAACATCACCTCGAGCATCTGCTGCTCCCGGCCTGGGGGCATCCAAAGGCTCCCGGGGGGTGCAAAGAACTGGATCCACCCCGAAGGGTGCGGGGCAGGAGCTTCCCAGCCCCACGGCCGCATCGGGGACCACAGCCCAGAGGGATGGCAGGGAGGGAAGCGAGGAGAGGGAATGCGGCTGTGGAAAGACACCGAGCTGGAGCTGYGCCACTGCCGGCTCTGCGAGGGAGGAGCGTTCCCCCCGAGGGGCCGGGGGCTTTCGGGGGGCGTGCGGCCCCACGGGAGCGTTTTCTCGCATCCCACGTGGATCTGATTTCCCAGCCCGCGGATTCCTTTCCGCTGAGGGAAGCCGGCGGGGCCGCCCGTGCGAAGGAGCCGCAGCGGGCGGGTCCCTCTCGGATCTTATTTTGTGTTTGTTTCTAATTGAAAGACAAAAGGCCGCGTGCTGGAGGCAGCCTGCCTTTCCCTTTGTCCTACGTCTTCGTGGGCTGAGGAGAAGGATGCGAAGGGAGCGCGGCAATCCCRATCATCCCCGTCCCCGGGGCCAGCATTCCCTGTTCCCATGGGGCCAGCAGACCCCACCGAGCACCAGCTGCCCCTTTCCTGGGGGCGAAGGGGGAGCAGCTGCGGGGTGATGCCACAGGCAGGTGTGTCCATCGCTCCTGCTCTCCTGAGCTTTAGTCCTTTCGTCTATTTTTTTTTTTTTTTTTTCCCTTTTAATCCCTGGAAACAAAGCCAGAGGGCAGCTGCGCCCGGCAGCGCATCCCAGGCGGGGCTGGGGCTTCTCTCACGGCCGGGATCKCGGCTTTGCAGGTGATTCCCGAAAAATCCCTTTGCCAAAGCGAACCCTCCGGCTGCCCGGGGGGCTTTCCAGGAGGGTCAGGGTGTTGTCTGGAGCAGGGATGGTTTTTGGGAGTCCGGGAGAGCAGCCCACCCTGCCCGGCAAAGGGGTGGCTATTTATGGGCTGCGAAAGGAAAATTGTCCAACTGCCGAAATTGGCAGYGAATCCCAGGACTATAATAAACAACTTCCCGGCCAAGGTCCCTGGCTATTTTCTCTCTGTTTTGGCTCGGAGAGGAAGATTTATTTTGTTTGCTGCTTGGAATTTTTTTCCCGTGTCTTTTTTTTCCCTCTTCCTTTGGGGTATTTAAAGCCAACAACACCCACCCCCAGACCAGGCTGGGGTCGCTGCTCTCCTGAACGTCCCCGGGTCCGTGGAGGTGTCGGTGCCACCAGCTCCCAAGGTGGCACTCCGAGTGGAACCTTTTGGGATGTGTTCGAAGCCCATCCCTCACAGACCTGCAGGACATTTGGAGCCTCCGGATGAGCCTTGATATTAAAAAAAATGAAATAATAAAACCCCCMAAAAAATCCCACAGGCTTCCAGGAWGGGTTTTCCTGGCTGYGGGACTGACCAGTGAAGCAGGAAGGTGGATTCTCCGTGCAGCCTTTTCCATCTCCATTTTCCCTGCCAAAGCCCAGTTTGGGAGCCCCTCGATCACTGTGCTGTCCCCGGGTGCTCCTTTCCCCACCCTGCAGAGAGCCCCCAGGTGCGACATCGCATTCCCGGGGGATCCAAAGGGCATCCAGCTGGTTAAAGCAGGCATAAGTGATGGGTGTGTGCAGCATCTCCGTGCGCTGACAGCTCCAGCGGTGCTGCAGCATCCCAATCCCTGTGCCTGCAGCATCCCAATCCCCGTGCCTGCAGCATCCCAATCCCCGTGCCTGCAGCAGGATGGAACACTGCGGGTGGGATGTTAGGGGCTGAGATCCATGTTTTGGGACATCCCTTTCTTTGCAGTGAAAGTGAGGGACCAACAGCACCCAAACCCACCGGGGGCCGGGGCAGCTCCCGGTGCAGGGTTCTCCTCACAGCCGGAGCGGGAGGATGCAGTTGGAAGTTTGTTGTGGGTGGGGTTTGGTAGAGGCTGGTCCCCCCTGTTTATTGATGTTAACTCTCTTGGAATGACGTTTTTCCCATCAGTTTTCCTGCGGCACGGCTCCCTTTGCTCTCCAGCCAGGAGCAGGGGAAGATCCAGGTGTGTTTTCCCTGATTCCAAGTCCTCGAGGTGCCGCCAAGGACGTGAGGTTTTGGGCAGGGTGTGATGCTGCAGCCAGCTCTGGTCCCACAAAGCCACCAGCTGTGGCAGAGGGGACCCCCAGGAGGGATCTCTTAGGATTCTGCATGCAATTCCTTCCTTTTCCCACAGAGCCAGGCTGGCTGGTTGGTGTCAAGCCGAGTGTGGGCATCTCCAAGGTCTCTTCCTGACGGAGGAGCAGTGTTTGGCCATCAATTACTCCGTGATGTCTGAACTAGCGCATCCTGGATTTACTGGAAGTCATTCCCCRCTGGAAGTGAAGGGCAGGGCAGGTGGCATTGGCAGCATTCCCCGCAGAGATCCCTGTGGAACAGAAGGTGCCAGCCACAGCAGGATCCTTTGCCATGACCCACATCTGGCTGGAATTCCTGGGAGGCTGGGAGACACAATGGGGCCAGGATGAAGCTGTGCAGAGCACATGGAATGAGGGGRCCAGGTCTCAGCAGAGCCGTGGGAAAAGCTCCCCAGGGTTGTGGTTTTCTGAGCTGGATGAGCTCAGAGCTCTGTTTCCACCTCTGCTCCAAGTGGATTCGGTGCATTTCCATGGGCAGCTCATCCCTCAGCACCCCAAAACCTCTCTGCAGTCCCTATAGCTGCTGGCACCGGGAAACGGATGGGATCTTGGAGGGATTTCCATTTCCCTCCGTGGGGAACGCCCCCATGGAAGCAGGATGAGACCTGGGGCTTGSCTCTGCCCTTGCTGCGTTCTCCCAACGAAGAAGGGGTGCCGCCCTATCCCGAACCCACATCCCTGGATCCRTCGGAGCCGGGGAGGCTCTGCAGCAGCTCCCGGCTCCGCTGCAGCCCCGGGGAGCCGGCGCTGCCACGAGCCAGATCCCGGAGCCGGGCGCAGGAGGCTGGCGAGGGCTCTCCTTGGCAGAGCGGCGAGGGGAACAGCTTGTGACAGCCTCTCTCCCTCTCCGAGCGCCTGCTGGGGTGCGTTCCCTAACCTTTCCTGCCTCCGTTCCACTCCTGTGTTTCTCTCTCTCTCCTCTTTTTTCTTTTTTTCTTTTTTTTCCCTTTCCCCTAACTGTAAATGCGCCATAAAAATGGATCAAATTGCTTAAATCACTGTCATTAAATCAGTGTGAGTCCCCCCTCCGCCCCTGTGCTCGAAGCCTGGCAGAGAACATTTGTTCCAAAGGCTGAACAGCCGTCTTATTGCTCTGAAAGCATATTTGCTGCTTGATGGAAGGAGGAGAGGGGGAGAAAAACAGCCTGCAAGGGAAGGAGGGGGGTGAAACCACCGGGGGCTGGCTCTCCTTGGACACGCAGGGGGGAGCGGGGGCCGCATCCTGCGGGCTGGGTCCCCGGCGGGCAGTGGGGTGGCAGGGATGGGGGGACCGGGGACACCCCCGGGCTTGGCTTTGGTGGTGAAGTTGGGGTTTCGCGGTATGGGGGATGCTGGGGAGGGGTGATGGGGATCCCAGTGGCAGCACGGCCCCGTCCTGCAACCCTGCAGGACGCTCTCCATCCCGAGGGGATTGGAAGCCGGCAGCGATGCCGTGGAACGGCTCAGCCTGGTGCTGTGCGGGGAGCAATGCATTCCCAGCAAACAAGGCAGGTCGAGCTGGTGAACCTTCCCGAGGCCCTGGGTTGATTAAACCCTGCCAGTCCCAGCGTAAAGAGCGGCTTTAGACCCGCTGGTGTTTGCACATCCCCATAAAAAGCTYCCGCAATCCCTCGCCGTGAGCCCCGGCGGCTCAGGAGAGCCCGGGAAAAGCGATTGCTCTGGAAATTCGGAGTGCTTCAGGAGCCTGGTTTGGCGCGGSAGAGCGAGGCAGAGAGACAAGGCTGACTCCAGGAGCCGCCGCGTGTTCCCAGCCGGCTCCGGGCCACGCCGGGGAACGCAGGAATGCTGCTACCCAGGTGGTCTGGAAAATCCCTAGAGAGAGCAACAGGAATGCCGAGGAGAGCCGGGAGCTGGAGGCGGATCAAAGGGCYGGGGAAGGGGCTGCCACAGGTGGCGGGTGCTGGCAGGGCGAGCGCATCCCAAGGGCACCGCTGTGCCGAGCTCTCCCGTTTTTCCAGAGCTCCAGGCCAGCTTCCTGCAAAGCTGCTGCTCTCGCCGGCGGCTTCGTGGTGCTTTGTCCCCGGGAAGGTTCCTCGGAGGATGCTTTTTCCCTCCCCATCCATCGTCCTCCACCCCGCTGAGCYGGGATGCCGCCTCCCGCCCTGGAGCTGCCTCCTGGGCTTTTCCCGAGCGCTGAGGACGGGATTGAGGTTTCCCTCCCATCCCGGGATCGCCGTGCCGTGGGAGGCTGTCCGTGGGCCGCGGCGGGGCTGGTTGCAGCCTCCTGCTGCTCCTGATCCCTGAGGAAAGCGGGGAGATGGGATGTGCCGGCACAGATCCCCGCGGGGGGCAGAGCCGGGGGGCACAGCCCTGCCCYGGGCGCAGGAGCTCCAAGCCCAAACGCAGAGCAGCTCCAGGGGCTGGAGAGCTGCCCGGATTTCTCCAGCTCCGGMTTAAAAACGCGCCAGCTCCCAAAGGGCTCAGCCTTCCCGAGGCTCGGCACGCTCCGGGTGCTGCTCTGGGGAGCCAAGGTGGTCCTTCCCAGACCTTTGGACGCCTTGTTCCAGGTGTCCCATGCCCTTGAAGACCCCGCAGGTGGTGAGCAGGGACCCCCCACCAGGAGATTTCCAGGGTCCCCCTTGGAAATGGGAGCACGGAGAGGGCAACGCAGCCCTTCCCTCCTCGTGGGCTTYGCAGATTAATTATTCCCAGGGTAAGGAGCTGCTTAATGGCTCTTCCCCTTCCATCCCCGCCCCCTTCCCATGGGAAACTGCAGGGACAGCTTCTCCTTGTCCCTCGGGGGCGATGCACGTCAGGCTTAATCCCTGAGCATCCTGCTGCTGGCTGGGGACACTCAGGGCTGATCCTTGGCCCTGGTCTAAATCGGGAATAGCTCCCTTAGAGGCAGCAGCAGTGAGTGAGCATCTCCCRACGCTGTGACACGGGAATGCTCCGTGCAGGAAAGCAGGATTGATAGGAATAATCAGGTTCTGTTTAACCATATTGAACTTTAGGGTGAGGGGCAACTCCCCCGTTCCCAGCTTTTGGTCTTTACTTTGGTTTCTGAGTGCCTGAGGGCAGCAAATCTGTCTTGACAGAAGTGCTAATGGAGGAAAAAATGGATATTAATTCAGGGGAAGTGTTTCCAGACAGGGATTCATCTCTGTAAGCACCACTGAAGGACGTGAGCTGCTCAGCTCAAAGYGGGAGCAACGATTTTTTCCTGGCTGCATCCAGGTCCACAAATCCCCAGATCCTGAGGGACAAAGCTCATTTAGGGCTCATTTGGACCAGGTACAAACCTGGGGGTCTCCCAGCTGGTGGTGCCAGAGCATCCAAAAGATCCGCTTACCTCCAGGTTCCATGTCCTGTGAGGAGGTACAGAGGAGAGGGGGCGATTTCCCCTCTTTCCACCCCAAAAACGCCCTGAAAAGCAGAGATGGGTCATCATCTCCGGCATGATCCAACCCTTGGGTCGGTTCCCCTCAGCCAGGCATCCCAGGAACGGGRATTCCTGCCCGGGGGCGGTGAGGGGAGGAGGGAGCCCATCCCTGCTGGCAAAGGCGGTGGCTACCGCAGAGCCCTTTGTGGCAGGTGTGTGTTTATGGCTTCCTGCTGGGAAGGGCCGCATCTGGGATCTGTTTGCTCAGGACYCTGTGGATTGGGATGCGGGGCTTGAAGCCGCGGACTCTCGGGAACACCCCCACAGCCAGAGCCAGCAGGTTCCCACCACAGCAACCTGCCGGGAGAGGGCTGGGAATGGAAAGGATCTCTCTGCCGGGAGGAGCACCTGGAGGAGGAAGGAGGATGCAGCCTGTTTGTGGCTGCCTGGGAACCTCTCGGGCTCTGGAGCTTTTTCCTGGCGAGGCCCCACAAATCCCCCAGTGGGATTTGGCTCCGAGCGCACGGAATAACRTATGGATCCAATACAGCACAACCCCTGTTTGTCAGAGCAGCCCCCGAGCCCCGGCAGATGCAAAGTTTCGAGGAAATTGTGGTTTCTCCATGTGCCTCTGAACGCCGGATCCAAACAGGGTCCTTCCCCTCCGCCTCCTGCTCTTGCTGGGAGGTAGCAGGACGGCAGGATGCTTCTCTCCCTGCTTTCCTGCCTTGAAAGGGATGCAGGAGGGGCCGTGATTCCTTGCACGTGGCTTTCCTTGGGGAGCTGTGCTGCCACTTCTGCCAGCGGGAGAATCAAACCCCATGTGTTTTGGGGCATTAAGCTGTGGGACAGCGGCGTGGCCGCCAGCTCCAGCATCCCCACGCAGGTACCTGCGCCGGGCGTCGTCGCTGGGCTCGCTTTCAATTCAAAGCTGATTTGCTGCAGCCCTTTGCTGACCTTCAGCCTGGCAGGCTGCTGCTCTGCAGGGGAAAACAGCCCCGCTCCCCACCTCCCTCCCTCCCTCCCTCCCAGCTCTTGTTTCCTTCCCCCGTGCCCGAGATAACTCCCTGTCTTGCTCTGTCATCGTGTCTTTATCTTAACCCCACAGATTTTTTCCCTTCCCCGGCGAGCTGGATGATTTCTTAATGCTTATTGACAGGGGTTGGTGAGCACGGGAGAGGACCCGGGTGTGGGACACGCGGGACCCCGGGGGAGGTCCCTGCTCCTGGTGGCAGGAGGGGCCGTGCACGGACAACACCCTCGGCTGGCCCGGCYGAGACCCACGGCTGAGCCCACGCCCGGCGCCTGCAGCTCCCGCAGRGCCACAGTCCCGAGGGATTCTCCTCCCCCAGAGTCCAGAGACATCTCCCGTTCCCAAAGCTTGATGCTGCTGCTGCTGCAGAACCAGAGCCCCAGGAGATTCCCCTCCCCGCTGCTYACAAAGCCTCCCTCCTCCCGGCGTTCCCGGGGGGGATTTCGAGGCCGTGGCGTGGGCAGGAAYGGCCGGGCGGGCTCTGGCTCGGCAGCCCCGGTGCCAAGCCCGGGGACCCGCGGGCAGGGCAGCCTCGGCCGGGCCCTCTGCCAGCGCTGGGACCGCAGCGACAGCTTCGGATTCAGCAATCTGCAGACTCTGCCTTCCGGATGCCAGCCGCCCCGCACCTCCCGTGGATTTGCTTAGGAGAGGGAAAAATCACGGAGCTTTGGAGCGAGGGAAGGAGGAGGGAGTTACCTGTTGGGATGGGGATTTTCTGCCTGGGGATGGAGATGGGGGGGGGGGGGCAGGCAGGGTGACTCCAAGGTAGGTTGTGATCCCCTGGGGATGGAGATTTGATCTCTGCCCTGGAGATTTGATTTAGTTCCCGGAGATTTGATTTATTTCCTGCATGGAACACATCGCCCAGCTCGGCTGAGTGTCTCCGCAGGCTCAGAGCGGCAAGGAAAAGCCTCGAGTGAGAGAYAACAGGGACCTGGGAGCAGGAAGGGGTGGAACAGCCACGCACGAGGCACTGAGAGCTGGGCTGAGCACGGGCACGCTCAGCACACGTGTGRCACCAAGGGACAGCCGTGGCACCAAGGGACAGCAAGGGCTGCAGCCCCCGGGGTGGGAGCCGGGCTGTGCCCGCTCGCCCTGTCCCTGGGCCAGCAGAGGGCAACAGTGACCTTTGCAACCGGTTTGTCCCCAAAAAATCACCCTCCCCGCACCGGGGAGGCTCGGCTGGTGCATCCCGGCTGCAGGGGACGCGGGGGGCCGGGGGGTCCCGKGGTCCTTTCCTGGGAGCACGGCCTTTTCTCGGCACCTGCTGTGCAAAGCGATGGGTCTGTGCTTGGCCTGGTGTGGTGACCCCATCCATGGAGTGACAATCCCCGCCTTGGGGCCCTTCCACGGGAGGGGATAGTCACCCCAAGGTGGGAACTGTCATCTCAGGGGTGGGTCCAAGCCGGGAATCATCACCCCATCCATGAGCTTCAGGGTGGGAATCGCCATCCCATTAACGGGCTCCAGTGTGGGCTATAAAGCAGGGAGAGCAGCTCTGGCCCTGAATTTTGGGCCTGAGCAAGGCCTGGAACTGCCCCCAAGGGTGCTGGGGTTACCAGCAGCAGAGCTGCTGTGTTTCCTGTGCCGTGCATCCTCCCCATGGACGCAATTTTAGGACCACTCTAACGCTGATGGAAGATCCTTGGATGCTGCCTTGAAGCCCAAGCAGCAGCCCCGATGCTTTGAGAGGGAATGACTTAAGGGACGTGCTGGGATGGCCTGTGGGATGTAAATATGCAGGAACAGCCCTCGCAGGGATGCTGGAGGAGGTCTGGGATGTGGGAGAAGGGCACAGCCAGCCCCGGCTCAGCCGTATTTGAGAGACTGAAGCCGGATGAGCGCTGAGGGACCCGAAACCCAGACAAGATGTGAACCCTCACCCCACTCCTCAGCGGCCAGCCCCTCTGCAATTAGCCTCCTGAACCAGCCAGCGGGCCGCAGCCGCAATTTTCCCTCTGGAACAGCTCTGACCCGCGGGAAGGTCAGACCCAGAGCGGTCCTTAGCGACGCATCGAGCTCCCATTAACGCCCCGGAGCTGCCGGGAGGGGCCGTCTGGCAGCCCTTGTCACCCCGATCGGCCGGAGGGGCGGGCGGGGGGGGCCCTTCGATCTTCCCGCAGGCGTGGGAGTCGATCCATTTGCCGAAATGAATGGGAAATGCTTGAAAGGCTAAACCTCAAATGAGGTATTGACTATCTGCCGAGCCGGGCAGCGCTAMCTGCAGCACGCTGAGCCGAGCTCCCACCCCTGGGGGTGTGCACGGAGGGCTTGGACCCCCCGGCTGTGCCAAGGGGGATGTGGCATCCCACCCCGGGGATGCTGGAGCAGGTATCCCCTCGGGATCGGCTTTGCCAGAGCCCACTGGCCGGGGAGCCGCTCCGAGGCCAGGCAGTTGGGCTGAGATTCTGCCGTCACGCTTGGGTTAATATTAAACCATTAAATGTGCTCAGCTCCTAATAGAGGGGCTGCTCGGAGCCTTAACCCTGTGTGTGCCGGCAGCTGCTGAGGGGCTGTCTCTCCCCTCCCAGGGATGGCAGCCCCGGCCCTGCTTTGCACGTTCTCCCTGCCAGGGGGAATGTTTGTTTGCTCTTCAGGCTGTTTTATTTTATTTTATTTTATTTTACTTTCATTCCCCCCCCCCCTCCAGATATTCTCCTGCCTCCTCCCCCGGTCACAAATCCAAGGCCACCCTGCCAAATATGTTTTGAGAAGTCTATTCGTTGGAAATCCCGTGGTACTCTGCAAAACGGGTGTTTGAAGCGACTGGAAATCMTACTTTGAAGAAAACACAGCTGTTTAATTGCAGCCTGCATGCAAAGCAGCCTCCATCATGTGAGCGGAGGAGCTGGGTGCTGACTGTGTGTTTGGCCTCTGATCCCCTTTAATCTCCGCAGTCAAAGGATTTCGGTTTGATTTCCTTTTATTTCCCCACCCGCCTTGGAATCTGCAAGCAATTTGTTGTTGTTGTTTGGGAAATAAACCCCAGGGAAAAGGTCTGGATCCGGCACAGCCGGGCTCGCACCGGCTCTCGCCGTGCCGCCTCCTGGTTACCCCAGCGCCAAGAAAAAAAATCTGTTTTCCCTTTGCCCATCCTGCTCTGCTGTTTTTGGCCCGTCTCTCTCCCGCCCCGAAGGAGCCGATGACTTTCGCATCTGCTGCTGCATCTGTTTTCCCCATCGGGGCCGAGCGTGCCGAGAACTTCAGCTGGGAATGGGAACCCGCCGGAGAGCCGGGGCTGGGGGGAAAACCCTCCCTCCGAGAGTCCCTCGCTCCGGGAGGAATTACGTGTGAAAAATGTGGGGGTTCGAGAGTCCCACCGGGGCTCGGACTCCCTCGGAGGTGATGAATCCAACCTGGGACTTTAGGCAGTGAGGAGGGGGTAGGGATGCCGGTTGCACAGCCTCCTTCCACATTTTTTCGGGACGGGGACCCCATTTTTTTGGGGATGGTGAGGGTACCAGGCTGCTCGGCTGGTGAGGACACYGAGATGTTACTGCAGGCTGCAGCCCCAGGTTCATCCTGGTACAAATCCGTCGCTTCCAGGCTCTGCCTGAGGGGGATCCAACAGCAGCAGCAGCAAGGCAAATAACCCCTGGCCCTGGATTAAAGCACAGAGCTCCAGGCAAGCCCTGGTTTGCATCACCGAGGGGTGGCCGGGGGCTGTCCCCAGCTCCAGTGACAGGGCTGGTGTCCCAGGGGATTGCTGGCTGGSGACCAGGACCACCAGGGCAGCAGGATGAGCTCCCTCGGCTCCGGCAGCCAGTTGTTCATCCRAGCAAGATGTGGGCAAGGTGGGAGGGTGAGTGTCCTCGGGATGTCTGGGGTCACCAGCTGCTGGGGACAGTGAGTTATGTCCYCGTGGGCTGCTTTGTTTCCCCGAGGTGACCCTGGGATAGCTTTGACCAGGCTTCACTCTATCCAAACCTTTCCCTGTGCCTCTCCTTGCCCTGCTGAGCTTTCTCCCGTGCCTCCAGCCCGGTCAGCCCCCTGCCTGGACCCTGCACCCTCCATGGCCCTCGAGCTGTGCTCAGCTCCGGTCTCCAGCTTGGATTCCCCCCTGGAGGCTGCACCAGCCTTTCATTCCCCTCTCCCCAGCCGTGCCCGGTGCCTGTGCCATGAGCCTTTCCAGGCGAACATTAAAGCCTTTGTCTGGTCGGGAGCGCGGAGCAGACCATTTAGGAGGAATTAGTGGTTACATTGAAAGGGGAAAATAAGGGCTCCTGGGTTAAATGCACTTTAAATGTCTTAATAATTGCAATTGGCCAACTCGTTCCTCCCCGGAGCCAAAAGCCTGTAATATGGGAAGCTTTTCTCTAATCAAGAGCAGCACTGATACCTTATGGAGGAAGCCACATAGGATGGAGGGAATTATTTCCCAGAGYTGCCTGTCTGTCATCCCCCAGCCGCCGGCCCCTCCGCACCGGGGACGGCTTCGGGATGGCTCCTTGCCACCCCCATCCCAGGTGATGCGTCCCTGGCATCGCGACCGTGCTCCCTGCTCCGAGCGAGRGTGGCCCTGCCCTCCCCGCTGCCACCCCCCCGGGCTGTCCCCCGGGCGGGGAGCCCCGCGGAGCCCCGGCAGCCGCCGCGCCGCTGGCGGGCAGCCCGTCAGTGCCATCCAGGTGGCTGCCCGAGCCCCCGCGCAGACACATCCCGGCCGCCTGGCTCCAGCCGCCGCACGACCACGTCATCCATCAGCGATGACAAGCTCCTTTTTGCAAGGAGCCTTTGTTGGCACCCGGTGCCGGGCCGGGGAAGGGGGGAAAGTCGGGCTCGCCGGCTCGAGGCAGACCTCCAAGGCGAGAGCATCGGCCCCGGCGAGGAGCGGCCCCCTCCCTGCCGGCAGCCGGGGGAGGGAGGTTAAAAGGTGCAGCTTGGAGGAGGTTAAAAGCAAAGCRGCTTTTAATTTATAACGTGGCCGAAAGAGAAATGGTAGCCAAAAAAGATAAAGATGCTGGAATAGCTGGAATTCTCCAGCCGCCGCGACTCCGAAGGGTAAAGCCGCTGGAATGCGTGTGTGTGGCGGGCGGGGGTGCCGCTCCGTCCCCCTCGGGGTGTCCCCCACACCCCMTCTGCGAGAGTAGGGGGGCAGTGAGAGGCAGGAGGGGTGGAGGTGGTGATGCCCCAGGGTGCCCGGGCACCCACGCGGCTCTGTCAGGATCGGGACCGMGGGGTGCACGTCTGCCCCTGCTCCCAACCCCCCCGGCTGCTTCTGGAGCCGAGTTGGCCCTGCTGCCGCAGCGCCTKGGCGAGGGCAGGCTCGGAGGTGCTCCCAGGGCAGGGCTGGGGGCCAAAGCGCCTCCGTGTTTGGGCTCAGGGCTTGGCTCGGGGTTGCTGAGCAGCACAGCCAAAGCTGAACGGCTGCCCGAGGAGGAGGCTGGGCCGGGCTGCTCCTGCCCTGGAAAGCAGAGAGAGAGCAGGGGCCGCCCCCAGTCTGCAGCCCTGGGTGCACCCCCGCTGGCAAGGTGGGTGGCAAAGAAGGGGTGCGAGCCGGAGGGGACGTCTGCTCTTGCAGAGGGGCCAGAAGGATGGGTCTGCCCTTTTGCAAGGGCTTTTGCAGCTCGGGTTTCTCAGATCTGGGTAACCTTCAAGCAAGGCTGGCCTTTAGCACCTGGCTGCATCGCTCAGGGCTCGGGCCACCGGCCCGTGAYGGGGACGAGCCCGCCGCCCATCTGCTCCCTTCCCTCTCCCCACGCACTCACAATAGCCCATTCACAAATCCATCCCGGCTTTCGGAAGATGAGGAGGAGGGAAAGAGCCATCAAACCTCGCCTAGATGGGGAAACCCTCCCAAAACAGGGTGGGAGCGCTCCGTCCCCTCGCTGCCACGCTTCCGGTGAGGGGGCAAAGCTCACCCCAGCTCCAGGCACGCAATGCCTCTGTCGGGGAGGCTTGAGACAGAGCTGGGGAYGCTTGTGCCGCCTTCCCACGCTGTGCCATCTGCTCCGTACCGGGAAAGCCGGCTGCAGCCTTCTCAGGGCTTTGGGGACCAGCAGAGGACAGATGCCCCCAGCAGCCCGGCGTGCCAGGCCGGCGCTGCCCTGGGGACGCTCGGTGGGAGCCGGGACTGGAGGATCCGCGGGTCACCCCGCGGGCCTGGCAGCATCTCCAGCCGCGGGTCGGGGGCAGAAGGGGCTGCCGGAGCGGCGCGAAGCGCGGGGCCCGGGCGCGGATCCTCCTCCCAGSCCCCGGCAGAACAAGGAGTCCCTGTGCGGCTCTGGCAGCGCGCGCCGGGCGCGGCTCGGCCGCAGACACCGCGTGTGCCTCTGCGAGCGGCTCCGGCCGCTCTCCCGGCGGGAGCTGGGACGGATCTCCACGCCCGGGCCCCCGGTCCGGAGCCGGGGCAGGTCTGAGCCTCCTGCCCYGGCCTCGCCAGCTCTGCCTGCACGGATGGATGCTCTGACCCAGTTATTGGCTCTTTGCTATTGCGAACTCCGGCCAGGCGTGAAAACCAGGGCTGGGGCTGCCTGCGTGGAGATGGGGGAGGTTTTGGGGTTTGTTTTCCACGCAGGGCTGGAGCGAGGTCAGCCCCGTAGCTGGAGGCAGAGCCTTCCCAGCCCCATCCTCTCCCCACACAGCACGAACCCAGCCAGGGCATCCCGGGTGGTGTCAGCTTGCCCAGAGCCAGGCTGAGCTCCTGACACTTATTTCAACTCCCTGATTTCTCCTTTTTGAGGTTCGTTTTCCTTCCCTTCGTCTGGGAGACGGGACAAGAGGCTTCCTTGATTTCTTCCGTGGYGTTTGTAACGGCGAATCTTGTGCCCGTGGTCGTTTAATGGGAACAGTGTTGAAGCAGCAGAGTTTATTTGTTGCTGCACCCCCAGGCTGCCAAGCATCCCTTTCCCGATGGGATTGGAGGCAAAATCCGGGGTTGGCAGCCAAATTATCCAAGTTTTGTTCGTGCAGCAAGAGGCAGCGGCCCCTGGGATGGCACAACCCCACTGCTGGGGCAAAGAAGACTGGGATGCTTCCCCTCTCATGTGAAAAAACCCCRTTTTCCAGTGTCTACAGGGGAATGTGAGGAGAGGGGTGTGTATTTCCCTCCCTTCTCTTGCACAGACACAGCTTCCAGCATCCTTATGGGGGGAGACAAGCCCCATCCCATCTCCCATCCAGATTCCAGCCGAGGTCTGCCTGGCTGCATTCATCCCACGCTTTACTACGAATAACATCATTACCAGGAGTGTGCCCCGACTTCCCTGCTCCATTGCTGCACCTTCCTTATTTACTTCGAGTTATTTAGAGGGAAAAAGAAGTAAAGCCAGGCCTGAGCCCTCCCCCATCCCCACTGCTGCATAATTAGTGCTACAGCAAACCCGTTCATGCCATGGCTGGAACAGGAACTGCTCCAGCCCCTGGCCTGGGAAACAAAAGGGATTTTTTTCCCCCCACCCACGGCTTTGTTGTTGTGGGGAATACCCAGTGCCCTGTCTCAAAGCCACCTCAGGCAGATGTCAGCCTGAAAATCCCAGCTCTTGAAATCCCAGTCCTCTTATCCCTGCCATTCCTTAGTATTCCTTCCTCTCCCCACGATGGAGGGTTAGCCCTGGTGAGTGGGACGAGGAGGGATCTCCCTCCCCGTGCAGCATCCTGAATCAGAGCAGACACCGGAGGGAATCTCCGTGGATAAGCCAGGGAAGCGCTGATGGGGAGGGTTGTTTTCCCTGCTAGAAGCTGCTGAAAAAGCTGCTTTATTCCACCCAAGGTGAGCCACACCTGAGAGCATTCCCGCAGCAAAACCTCCGGCTGCTCCAAACCCAGCAGGTCCGCCCGGGAGGGTGCCCGTGGCCCAGCACGGGGAGGTTTTTTTCCATCGCGGAATGAAAGCAGCTCCTCTCTCTGCTCTGTTTTCACCCCGAGCCTCAGCAGACACCGCTGAGCTTTTCCCAGCTCGTTAAGCTCCAGCCCGAGCTTTGAAATGGCAGCGCCGTCCCCGCGCTGGGACACCGGGGAAAAATAACGCCGGGGGGATGAAAGAGGATTTGCCATTTCGAGTCGAACTGCTGGAAGTTCTGCTTTTTGGCAAGTCAGCAGGGCATCGCGAGGGGGGCTGTCCCCGTGCTTCCCCCCGGTGGGGGCTCTTGGCTCTGCTGCGGTGGAGGCACCACGTGCGTGGAGCTGCCTTAGCTAAGGAGAGCTGGCTTTGCCAGATGGGAAATGTGTTGTTGTGCAGCCTGTGTTAAATAATTTTTAATCTATAAGCCGTTAACAAATAAAAGCTCCGTGTTATAGATGCTCTTTGTGCTGCTCTCCCATCGCAGCGTGCCCTTGGGCTGCAAAAACCAGCTCTGAGGCTCCTCTCTCCTTATTCAATGCAGCAAAACCTCTGCTTTCCCAGTGGCTGGGTGTCAGGATGGCAGCAGGGGAAGTCTGCCCTCAGATCCGACTGGATTATGGTTCCACAGCCTGAGATTTCCTCTTGTGCCCACGGTTTTTATCACCATCAGTGTCCCCGCAGATGGTCTCGCTGTCCATATAACGGCCTGGTAGATATTTATTTGCTGGGAAAGGAATTAATCCATGGCTTTAATCCTGTTGAGCTTCGAGCTTTGCTGCTGCGGAGCCGCGAGGAATTCCCCAGGTTAACACCGAGCTCTGTTTTGGGGGAAAAAACGGGAAGCAATTTTCTTTCCATGGGCTCGTTCCCCCTGCTTAATGCTTCCCCTGCAGCTCTCCCGCTCCCTCTCCATCCCATCGCCCGAGGCTTTCTCCTCCCTGCTCCCGCATTCCTGCAATTGCCTTCCCTGCAGGGAGGCAGCCTTGGGCAGCGGGGCTGCTCCAGCCCCTCCTCCTCCTCCTCTTCCTCCTGCATCGCCTTCGCTTCCTCTGCGGTGCTGCCTCCCCGCGCTGGGGCGCAGCGAGAGGAGCGCTTTGCATTGATCCGCCTGCTGCCGAGCTTACATCTCCTTCCCGAGGGATTTCGGCTCGTTTGGAGCCTGGCAGCGTTCAGGAATCACTCTCTCCATCTTTCCTGCTGCCGAAACTCGGCTCCTGCCGGCTCGCCCCAGGCCCTTCCCCAAAACCCCSCCGAACGTGCTCAGCACCAGCCCCACAACCCCCTCCGGTATTCTCCGGCTGGATCAAGCCTTGATTCCTTCCCTCTGGAGCTGTTTCCAGCCTTCCCAACGTTTCTGACCTCTGCGGAGGCTGCGGCAGCCTCTGGCAACGCCCTGCACCCTCCACCTCCCACCCCGCGTGCCCCCTGCCACGCACGGCTGGGGCATCTCCCTCTGCGCGCGGATCCTGCTCAGCTCCTGGCAAATCCCCGTGCCAGGAGCCGTTAGTGGGAATATCTCGGCTTGGCCACGCTCCCTAAATCCAAGGTTTGCCTCCAACACGCCCGTGCTGGCGCCCAGCGCTGCGTCTGTGCTGCTGTGTGGGTGGCGGGGAGCAGGTTCAGATGGTTTCCCTTTATAGGGGGGAAAAAAGGCTTTCCTGGGGATTTTTCAGCCATAAAGCTGCTGTTTCTTTTCCATGGATGGAGCCTGGGACAGGCTGCTCTGGTAGAGAAGCAGGGAGKGGATCAGGGAGATTGGGGCAGAGCATCCCCTTTCCTGCACCCGCTCCCTGAGGTCCCCGAAYTGGGGAGAGGGATCCTGGGCCACATTTATCCATGTGATTTCCAAGTGTGGGGAGTTTTCCTATGCATCCCATCCTCTCTCCGTGGGTGTGTTGCTGCCTTCGCCTCCCTCTCCGGGAATCCTGGCTCTGGTGGTTCCTCAAGCTGAACCCTTTCGTCCTGGTTGGGCTTAGGGGGCCTGGACTGATATTTATAGGGCCTGATTATCTCAGTGCTGCTTCAAAAAACCCCACGGAGTGCCGGGCTGGATCCGTGTTCTCCGGGACTTTCCCTCCCGCATTTGTCAGTGTCAGCAGGAGTAATTCCATAAATATGCTGGGAGCAGGGGTGGGGACTTCACCCAGACTTTACGTCAATGTAAACAGCCCTAATTGGTGCTGGAGCCTCATAATTCCAGGATTTCCCCCCCTCCTTGCCCGCGTGCATCGAGGAAACTCGCGGTGCCAAGGCCGAACGTGTTTTCATTCATAAATCCTGGCGGGGGGGAGCAGGGGCTCCGCTGGCATTTCGTGCCTGGGGGGGCCTTTCTTTACATCTCCCTCTTCACCCTCCCAGATCTGACTTATCGCTGGCTTAAAGCAGCGGCAGAAACACGGAGTGTTTAATGGGGGAGCGCTGGGAGGAGAATAAAGCCATTTACTGCTCAAACGCTGCGCTGGAGGCTGCCCGGGGCCCCTGGGAGCCTTCATCCCTCTCACAGCCGCTCAGCTGATGGCCTGTGTGTGACTGGAACCGTGTGGGCTTTGTCGGGGGGCTCACCCACCTGCCTGCACCCCCCCCCGGGGGTTCCAAGGCTGGGACACCCCCCCCGGGGGGCTGTGGGATGGGGGTCGTGCGGGTCGGTTCCGTGGAGAGGGCGACGGACGATCCCTGTTTTCTTGCTGGCCTGCGTCACCCGGGGGCTGTTTGTGTTTATTAATCCACCCTGAGCTGGGAAGGGGCCRGGATGGGAGGGAGATGGGGGATTGGGGCTAGCAGGGAGTCACAGAGCCCTCCAGCTCCTCCTGGGCAGCCCCCAGCCCAACATTCCCAGGAGGCAGCTGCCGATCACCCACTTGCACTAARGCTCTTTTCTTCCTATAAAATAAGGCTGCTAAAAGCAAAAAAACCCCGACTTGGCAGCCCCTGGGACAAGGTCCTGGCCTGCTGCAATCACACCCGGTGGCTGCGGTGTCCCCCTGGCCCATGGCAAGGGTGGGCAGCCCCGGGATGTGGCTCTTCTGGCTGCTCTGCTCAGCGGGGGCGTGGATTTTGGGGTCCCAGGAAGGTCAGCGTCACCCCCTCTTCTCCTTTAGGGCCCRGCAGACTGACTCAGTGGGTGCAGTGGGGTGTGTGGGAGGGATGGTGGTCCCTTTTCTACGCTGGGAAAAGGGAAACTACTTTTGATGTCCAGACTTAAATCCTTCCCGTCCGCTCCCCRAAGAGTTGGAGCAAAATCCAGGGGAAATCAACCATCATGGCCACGTTTGCTTCCCACATCCCGTGTGGAGACCGTGATGGATGGCAAAGCCATGCAACCAAGGTGGGGGACCCCGGCTGGGGGCTGTGCACGGGTCAGACCCCTCTGGGGACGGCACCAGGAGGGTGTGGGTGCAGCTTTCAACATCTGGGCAGCTGCTGTGGGGCGGGATGTGGCTTGGGGGAGCCGGGGGCTGCTGGTTGCGCTCCCACCTTGGGTAAATCCAGACAGATCTGGGCTCCATCCTCCCCAGCCASCTCTGGTGTGAGAGGCAGGTGATTCAAACCACGCTCGGAGCCGAGAGGTGCCGAGCGCCGAGGGGMAAAGCCCGGGAAGGGCCGGATCCGCAGGATCCGCGCGTCCTCGCGTGGGACCGGCCGCTCCCGCGCCGCGGCGCCGGGCGCTGGGGGGCCGTGCCGGCCCCGCCGTCACCCTGCCGGCCCCGGTGTCCCCCTGCCCCGCTCGCGGCCGCCCTCAGCCCCTGGCTGACGCTGAGGGAGCGCAGATGTTGCCCCGCGGGCCGCTCGGCGCGGGAGGAGCGGCCCCGCGGCCGTCGGAAGCGCCGTAAATCACCGCCACGGGTCCCTCAGAAGGGCTTCCAGCCAGGGCCATAAACATSGTGCCTCGGGCCAACGTGACATCCGTGGAGCTCCCCGGCCGTCCCCCCGGCTCGGCGGCTCTGTCCCATCCAGCTAGCACTCAACAGCTGATAACTTTTTCCCCCCTGCCTTTTCTTCCAAGAGTTGGGCTGTTCTTCAAACTCCRAAGCTCGGGAGGGCCTCCGGCCAAGAGTTTAAAGCCCAGGATGAAGGGTTTGTGAGCTGGCGGGCTCAGCGCTTRCGGAACACGTGCTCCGGGACCCCCAGCACGGGCCAGGTCCCCCCCAAGCAGAAGCTCAATCTCTCCCCAGCGTGCAAAAGCTCTGGAAAAGGTAGTTTATTTCTACTGGCCACAGCAACTCCCTCTTCTTYTGGGAAGAAGTTTTTAAAAAAAAGAAAAAAAATCTTCGAGCACAATTAAATTTTTGAAACCGTAGTCATCCCCTCTGTTCTGCAGTGATTTCCCACCGGCAGGGTTAGGAAATCATGTTTTACATCACTTTGGCTGCCGAACCTTGYGAGAGATGCTGGATTTCGGAGAGGAGCTGGAAGGGATCTTCTGAGCTCACCTCAGCCCAGGCAGAGGGAGTTGTTTCCTGAAGAGGTACAGTGAGCAGTTTGTCCTAAAGAAAATGGCAAGGAAAAAAAATTCCTGAGTGATGGATACCACGGCTGCATTGTGGCATATCAAGTCTTCTGAGAGGGAAAAGACTCCCTGTGAGTGTTTCTGGGTCCTCCAGGACCTTTGGGGAAGGGTTGCCATCCCAAAAAGTTTGCAGTGGATGTGGTCTGATGTGGAAAAGCACAAACGGGGGATTTTAATTGACACTTGTCACTATTTAATCCCTGCACAGTCAGTGTTTCATCCCCAGGYCGCAGCACCCTCACCATGATGGCTGAGGTCACGAGGAACACGACGGGGCTGGGAGAATTTTCCTCCCATCCTGGGAGTGGGAGAGTTTTCCAGCTCCTTTTTCTGGTTCTTGCAGCAGGGTCTGGCTGGGATTTTATCCTGGCTCCCAGTGGGTCTTTCCATATGGGTGGCTGCTTGGCATAAGCCTCTGGCACAGCAGAGCTGCCTGCCCTGGGAATGCTCCCGAGAGCCAGAACTTGGCCTGTGGACAGGTATCTGCTGCCTTTTAAAGGCAGGATGCTGCCTTTGGTGCTCTGCTCCCATCACCTCCAGCTTTCCCGTCGATCCTGTGGGATCTGGGGACCTCTCCACGCCGGGATGTCGCACACAGCATCCTCGCTGTGCCACCCCATCCCTGCCCACCGCGGTGCAGGTGAGCTGCTGGCGGCAGGACAAGCCGGGAGCTGCTCCCCCACCTCCCGCTCTCCCTCCCTCCCTCCCCGCAGAGCTTTTGGACAAATAAAGTTCGGAAAAAATCCGAGCTGGAGCTGCTGACTCCTTGTGCAAGCGGTTTAAAATAGGCCACGCTGTTCCAGGCTGGCGGCAGCCAGCTGGCCCCGCGGCCTCCCCGCTGGAAAACAACCGGGAACAATAACACGGGAGCCCCGCGCCGAGCCCGTCACCGCGGCTGGGGCGTGACCCGCTGCCACCCGGCCCCGACACGGGGCTCGGGGACCCGCGGCCATCGCGGGGCTGGCGGGAGCAGAAGGGCGGCTCGGGGACAGCAATGAGACMTTTCCCTGCGCCGCGCAGGTGGGATCAACAGGGAGGGAGCGGAGGGATCGGCGTCGGGGGGCTGGGATGTGCGAAGGAGCATCTCCGGTGACAGCATCTCCCCCGTGCTGCTCCGGCTGTGCCCGTGTGTGTCTGCTCGGGCGGGCTCCTGGGCGATCCCCCCGCTGCTCCCATTGTATTCCTGGATTCTGAAGACAAAGCGGCGGCGCTGGCCGGGAGCCCGGGGGGAAGTGGCCCCCAAGGTGGGCTGGACAAGGTGCCGGGGGGCAGAACGACGTCCCCCCGGGGCCGGCCGGTGCCTGAGCCCGCGGTGCCTTTTCCGTGCTCGGCGGTCCTTCGGGGACAGGAAGGGCTGCATTGTAAGATGGCCTTCCAGGATTTCCTCCGGCAGCCCTCGGGGCAGGATGCGGCCGTGCGCCAGCTTCCAGGGGAACCTGCGGCCTGCAGGGATGCTAGGGTGTCCTGGGGACTCTTCACTGCTCCTTTCCAAGCCAGTCCCAGGGCAAGCCTGGGTGTTRGGGTCCTGCTAATCCCAGGGTTGGATAATGACTCCGGCAAAGAGGTGGGAGCCCCATTAGCCCTGGCCAGATCCAGCTCAGCCAACAGGCTCCAATCACCACCCTGGCCCCAAAAAGCTGTGTGTGAAGGAGGCAGCGGGATGCCCAGTGCAGGTGGTTTAGCTCRAAGATGATCCTTGGCAATCTCATGGAATGGTGTGCCAGTGAGGGCTTGGAACAGCAGGAGCTCAGTCCCCTGAGGTAAACCCTGAACCGCAGGTGTGGTGATGCAGCTTGTGAGGGTGTGAGCAATGTCCCCGCGCTCCCAGGGGACCAGGGATGTCACCCCATCCCCAGCCTGCCTGCACACACAGGGAGACTGTCCCTGCCTTTTTCCCTCATCCCTGGACACCCCTGCTGACCTCTGCTTTGCTTCCCCTTCGTCACAGCGCTTGGATCGATTTGGATCTTCCTTCTGGGAAAGCAGGAGAGCAAAGGATCCACCCGCGGGGACAGAGCAGCCGGTTGTGTGCTCCAGCAGCACAACAGCCCAGAGCTGGAGCATCACCCAGAACCCCTCCGAGGAGTGCAGCATCCTCCCTGTCCCCGGCCGTGGGGGACAGCGGCTCTGCCACTCGTCCTTCCCCTCGGCTCCGAGGAGGGCGATTCCTCGTCGCAGGGATTAATGGTTGCGTGCAACTCGCCTCGAAGAGCTCTGCACCTCGGCTGGGGGGAGGAGGAGGAGGATTTGGCAGCCGGGAGCAGGGGGATTAGCAGAGATTTGTTGGATCTCAAGGAGAGAGGTGCCAAGTTTTATTTGTCAGAGGAGAAGTCCCGCGGGCAGGGGACCCCCGAGGATGCCGCGTGTCCCTATCGGCCGCGTGCGGCGCCCAGGGCTGGCTGAGGGGCACCAGAGCTTTCTGTGGGGGGGACCCAGCACTGCAGGGGGATGTCAGGGAGATTCTGGGATTGGAATAGGTCCCACAGGATCCTGGAGGGCACGACCAGGGCCGTGGGGGCGTCCTGGAGGATGGAGCTCTGTGGGGCAGCGTGAGATGGAGCAAACACGACGCTCCTTGAGACGTGCAGGTTAAAACCAGCTTGGGTTTAAGCTGAGCCCACACAATTCCAGTCCCAAAATGCCCTTGGGATGCAGATCCCTGCCGTTGGGAAGCAGGGAAGGGGGTGAGCTCGCACCCTGGGCACGGGGAGCCTGCAACATCTTGTGTAACAAGGAGCGAGCATCAAAGGGAAATGCCTGAGCGAAGCAATAACCCAYGCTAACAACAGAAAAAAAAAACCCCTCTCCCCTTTCATTTCCCTCCCTCCCCTCTTGACCTTGAAGAATGCTGGAAGGTGTCATGTCATCAGCATTTCCCAGCCGCTGGGAGCTTGGGGGGGGAATTTTTTTCTTCCTTCGGGGCACYCTGCCAAGAATAACAGCCGACTCCAGCAGGTCGGCACAGGAAGGGAACGGCTGGAACCTGATTTGCAGTCAGACGCTCGGAGAGCCAGAATGCGTTTTATTGAAGAGGTCTCCAAGGAGGCATAAACCTTTCCCCAAAAAAAAAAAAAGGGAAGAGAGAAAAAAAAAAAAAAAAAAAAAGCCTTTCCGATGGAGCTGTATTTTTTACTTGCGTTTTAAAAAGTCTTTAAGATAAACTCGCTCTGGGTTCACGTTGCTGGTGTTGATTTAGGGCGGGGGGGAGTGGGGAGGAGTGGGGGGACGCTGGGGTTGGGGTGCAGCCTGATTGGAGGTTGGGAGTGTGTGGAATCCCTCAGATGAAGGCACGTTTTCCTGGTGGGATCAGGCTTCCAGCGGGGCCAGCGCATCCCTTGGGATGGATGTGTTTAGCAGAGGTCAGAGAGGCACACAGGCGCAATTCCTCCCAGGAAGGGGATGTTGCTTGCCCGGGAGACAACCTGGGCAGGGGTCAAGAGGTCCAGTGGCCCCATCATAACCAGTGCTCCTGGGTCCTACAGTGTGGGAGGCGTGGGGAGGTTCCCGGGGCAGGGACCAGTGGGCACCGAGAGCCTCTGTGTGGCTGGAGGGGACAAATCCCAGCTGGAAAGCCACRTTTGGTCAGGAAAGTGACTAGCAGGACACAGGGATGCACTTCAACGGGACAGACCAGACAGCAGCTGGCAAAGGAGGCGATGCCTGGCCCACGTGGAATCCGTGGGACGAGGGAGGGCTCAGGTGGGGACGGGGMTCTGGGGGTTGGTGGTGCCTCTTGACGGGCACGTGGGGAGCAGGGCTCGGTGCAGGGAAGTGCTGAGCTGGTGGTTATGGGAATTTGGGACATCTGGGTTCATATTCCTGCAGATTCCTTGCCTCAGTTTCCCCGGGTGTGGCAGCTGCACTCTGTGTCCGAAGGGACGTGTCCGTCATGGCCAGTGAGCTCCAGCGCCACGTGGGGAGGGTGGGCTCGCAGTGACAGGGATGAATTCCTGTTTCACCTGGATGGTGGCACCTTTCCCGGGCATCTGTGCTTGCCACAGCGGGGCTGGACCCTTCACAGGCTGTGCTTGTCCTGTTATTCCCAACAAAAATAATTCCAACATAGGAGTTTCTCTCCTCACTCTTGGGCTGCAGGAGGGGACATTGATTCCTGATCCGCTCCAACCTGCGTTCAAAAAAGAGCAAAACCAAACCTCATCCATTCCTTGGCCACCCCAAGTTCCAGGAGAACTTCCCAAACGAGCACTTCCACCAATTCTTAGAGCGAAGACATTGGAGGCAGCCCTGGATCTCCAGCCCTGGGGCTGAACCTGCGGAGCTCCCAGCCCTCGGCCCRCCGATCCCACCCCACAGCTCGCTAAATCCAGCGAGATATTCCCAATAAGCAGCACGGGCCAGGCTGGGGTTGTTTGCAGAGCTCCATCCTTGGGAACATCTGGTCCTGCTGGCTCGTCCCAGCTCCAGTTGGCTTCGGCGGAGCAGGGAGCGTGGGTGGTCACCCCCTGCTGAGYGACCACGGGGTGCCCCAGGGCTGGGGTGACAATGGGGTGACACCCATCCATGGGATCTCAGGGTGCTGCTGGCTGGGCGCTGAGCTCACAGCTCGGCTCCTCCTGACGCATCCGCATCCCAGCACCGGGAAGCAGCGGGAAGGAGCGGGATCCGTGCCGCCGGGATGCGGGGAGGCCATGCAGCTCTCCAGCTCCCTGTTAATTCCTTTCCCAGCTGCTTTGCCTCATCGCCATGACCAGGCTGTAACCGGAGCAGGTCAGCGTTTTGCTGATGGAATGTTTTTCCATCGGGAAATACCAATTTCTGTGGGAACATCTCAATTTTGACCAAAATTTTCTTATTTTTTTTTGGGGGGGGGGTGGGAGGGAGAATACTAGAAAACCAGGCCTTTCCAGAGGTTTACCTTCCTCCTCCCATGGCTTTTGAGATGAGCACAGAGGATGGGTTGTGGCATGTGAAAGGTAGGAATGAAAGGTGATGTGGGWATAAAGTCATGGCTAAGGACAGACCACGGCGTGCTCCAAAAATAGTAAGCAAGAATATGTTTGGAAGAGTCAAAATGGAGTAAACTGGTAGATTACCCTCAAAAACACTTTCACTCTGGATTTTGGAGTAAGAGCTGGGCTTTGTTTATCTCTTCCTCTGCCTGTTTTGTCTTTTCCCATGTGGTGCTACTTCGGTATCCCTGCATCCACTCGGATTTGACATCCCAGCAGGAGGCAGAGGCAATGCCAAGGGGGATTTTCAGCTGGGCAGGAGCCGTAACCTCCACCTGCTTCCCAGTGGAATGAGGGTGCTCGACTCCGGCCCCGGATCCAGCCCCACCTCTGCCGGCTGCCCGGCAGGGCAGATCCATCTTTGACTGGTGAATAACGGGCTGGGAATAGAAAGCTGAAACCAGAGCCCGCGTCTTCCCGTTGCATCTTCGGAGTCATGTGAGAGGCTCCTTCCCTCCCATCCCGCTCGGCAGCAGCCAGGCCTTGCCTAGAAATAGCTCCTGGCACTCGCGGGGCAGGACCCCGACCTGCCCCGCCCGCACCGGGGAGCCGATGCCGTGCACGGCCCTGCTCCTGCATCACGGCCTGGAGGCTGAGCGGGAGCACAGAGGGCTCGGAAAACCCTTGGAGCTCGAAAAACACTTTGTGCTGCCCGCAGGGGATGCCAAGTTGCTGGCACGGGTGTGTGCTCCGGAAAGACACAGGGTGCAGAGTCCCGGCTCGATGCTGTCACCCAAGGGCGCTGCAGGGGTCCGGCTGCTGCTCCCGAATTTTTACTGCTCTGCAAACTGTTATTATTTGCACTGACAAACCTTTTCTTCTGTTTTTCACCCCCCCTCTCTCCCTCTCCTCTCCACCCTTTTTTAATAGCAGCCTCTAACAGCCACACTCATTCTTCTTTGTTGACACGGCCCTTTGGCATCAGCACTTGGCATTTGCGGAGCTGCTTGCTCTGGAAAGGAAAAGAAAAAAAATCTCTTAAAAAAAAAAAAAGAAACAACTCATGAAAAAACCCCACAACCAGCAACTGGGCCCTTGTGCCTTGCAGGGGATGTGTCTCCCTCCTGCCTCCCAGGACATGGGGACACGGGAGGAATCGGGGCCTGGTCCCAGTGGGGTGAGCAGGAGGTGCAGCACGAGGTCCACGCTGCCAGGTGCCCACGGAGGGAACTGGGGAATGGACTGAGGGTGCTGTGTCTTCCACATAAATTCATGGACTCACAGGCTGCTCCCGGGGATCCTGGTAGGACCCAGCCACGGTGACCACCGTGCCAGGCGCTGTCCCCGCGTGGCTTTGTCCTCTGGCTGTGGCAGGAGCAGCTGCTCCTTTGGCGCAGCCTCTCCGGCAGCGCTCGGCAGGGCAGAGAGGCTCGGCGTGTCCCTGCGAGGCCGTGGTGGCACTTGGTGGCCCCCTGCTCTCCCCAGAGTCACCTTCCTCCTTCCTGCCTGGGGGGGGGACCATGCCAGCAGCGTCCCTCCCTCCCTGCATCCTCGCTCGGTCCGCGGCTGTGATTCCTGACATCTGGGTTCGTATTCCATGGGACGGCCGTGTCCTCTTCCCCTCCACCCTGTCACAGCTCCCTGTCACCCGTGCACAGCTTTCCCTGGGTCATTATTTTTGGATTCCGGGCTCCCCGCTGTGCAGAGGCAGATGTTCCTGCTCGCACCAGCTGGGATCTTGGCTGGGAGCATCCTTGACTCACCTGCACGGCCACGCGAAGGACTGGGGAAAGTTTGCAGGCAGGAGAAAAGCTGCCTGGGCTTTTCCAGCAGAAGGAACGGCGAAAAAATCAATTAAGGAAGCCCAGAAGTTCAAAGGAAGGTTGAAGCAGCAGATAAGGGATACATCCTGACTATTTCCATGAACCAGCCCTATCTCTACCATCCGAAAAATCAGCACCAACCGAGTGCAGAGATCAGCCTTTAAAAAAAAAAAAAAGGAAATAAAAGCTTGCAGAGACAAACACAGCTGCTGAGCGCAGAGTTCAAGGTCGCTGAACCCCGGGCCAGTGCCTCTGCATCCCGTGGCAGCCACCCTGTCACCCTCACCCCGGGCAGGTGACACCGTGGTGCTCAGACTGGCCCCCCCGTGCCTCAGTTTCCCCAGGTGGCACGGCAGGGATCGGCACCCGTGCTGGCACGTGGGGGCATTTCGACGTCCCTGCTGGATTTCGAGCAGGGATGACGACAGGGCCGGSCTGCCCTTCCCAGTGCCCTTCCCTGCTCCCCGGCAGGACGCCAGGAGCCCACGGGCGGAGGTGGGAGCCCGGACAGGCGCCGGGGAGGCAGCGGCTGTTCTCCCTCCCCGGCCACGCACGGCTGGGAATTGCCTCCTTGGAGAAATATTCCCTTTTCAAACACCAGACCCCGCCGAGGATTATCCAGAGGGGGTGGCTGGGGGAACAGTCACGCTGTCTCGAAGGCACTGTGTTGTTTGAAATGCTCTTTAAGGCACTTGATGACTCACAGCAACAGCTGGAAGGAATAAGCAGTTGGTAATTTCCATATTAACCTCCCGGTCCCAGGGATGTGGGATCTGCAGCACGTGCCTGCTCCTCGGGGTGCCGCAGAGTGGGTGCTGCTGGGCACCGTCCYGCAGGGCCCCAAGGGCAAAGGGATGAGGGTAGGGACTGGGATAGAGATAAGGGTAGTGATAGGGGTAGGAATAGAGGCAGAGATGGGGATTGGAATGGGGACGGAGACAGGAATGAAAATGGGGATGAGGATGGGCATGGAGTTGAGGATGATGATGGGGAGYGAGATGGGGATAGGGGTAGAAATGGGGATGAGGATGCAGATAGGGATGGGAATTAGAGTGAGAAGGAGGATGGGGACAGGAATGGAGAAAGAAATGGGGATGAGGATAGGGATAAGGATGGTGATAGGGATGGGCATAGGAATGGAAACAGGAATGGGGATGGGGATGAGAATAAGGAGAAGGATGGGGATGGAGATGGGGACGGACGGAGGAATGGAGGAGGGAATGGGGATGGAAATGAGGATGGGGACAGGAATGGGAATGGTGACAAGGAGGGGAATAGGGATGGATCCAGCACCAGGTAGGCTGCTCRTGCATCCATCCCAAATTCCTGCCCGATACAAGCCAGGGGAGGCCCGCTGCCCCAGGAGGCCGATCACAGCTGCTTGTACAGCACCTTGCACAAGTGGTGCTGAGTCCTGACGTGGTACAGGGCCTGTCCCCTACCTTGCAAGGGACATCTGTCCCTGGGGCTTGTCTTYGAGCAAGGGGACAACTCCACACCACGAGCCACAAGGAGCTCTGGGGCAGGCACAGTGGGATATTTGCCATCRGAGCGAGCCGGGAGCCATCCTGCCCTGCATCCCGCTATCCTCACAGCACCAGGCTCGGAGGAGCGGACCCGGCTGTCACCACCCCCAGCCCTGGGGTGGCTCTGGAACGCCAGCCCTGGCRGGAGGGCCGCGCGCCGGCGGGAGCCGCGGTGGAAAATCCTGCACTAGGCTCGCCTCGATCCCCGCGCGCCCCGGGGGACGCGTTTGCTGCCAGGGCATGTGTTTTCAGTTCTTGCCGAGGCCGACTTGAGAAATTTTCTCTCCCTCCCRGCTCCTCTGTTGCAAACAGCGACCGCAGGGCCGGGGCGGCACAGGATGATAAATGAGCTGCTCTGTCCGGGCGCAGCCGAGGCCCGGGAAGCCGCTCCGAGGCCGCGTCCCGGTGGGGCGCGGGGGGAGCGGGGGAGCTGGGGGCTCGCGGCGCCTCCGGAGAGGGGCACGGAGGGGTGGTGTTTCGGGGCAGGGTGGGGAGGGGGGGTCGGCCCCGCTGGGCTCCGGACGCTTTGAATGCAGCGTGTTGTTTTCTCGCCCATCTGCGGAGCAGGCGGGAGAGCATCTGTCGGCTGCGCTCGAAGGGTGGGCTGAGCTGGTGGCCACGGCTCCCGGGGGAGCTCCAGCTGGGCAACTTGGGTGAGGCATTCCCAGATCCGGTGCTGCCGCCTGGGGTCAGGGATCCCATCCGGCCCAGTGGCCCCTTTCCGTCCGGGAAAAGGGGTGATGCCGAGAGACCGTGTGCGTCTTGAAAGAACATCTGAGCCGCGTCCACCCCGACGCGCGGCGTTCCCGCTGCCCTCGGCGCATGGAGCAGCCACCACATCAGCCCTATAAATAAATAAAATATAACGAGGCCCTGCTGTCTTCTGGAAACCCCTGAAAAAGCCCCGTAGAGCCAGTTCTCCCAAGGTATCGTGTTCCCGCTTTGTGTGTTGCCTCCCACCCCCTGCTTCTTTACTGCCGGAGCCATCTGCGTGGAAACTGGATCCGGGTCCCCGAAGAGCCCTCCTGCCCCTGCCCGCGCTCCAGCTGATGTCACACAATCTGTTTGATCTCACGGCCAGTTGCTGGGGAGCACCGGACGCTGTCACCCGCGATCCGGGTGGGAGGTGACACCGAGGGTTGGTCAGTCCAAGGGGGAGGCAGAGGGGGTGCCCYGAGGAGTGAGGAGGAGCAGGGACAAAGTGGCTTCTCCGCACCGTCYGGGTGTGCTGGCACGTGGCTCAGGCATTCGTCCTGCCGTCCCTCCTGTCCCTCTCTCCCTGTGTCCTACCCAGCCACTGACCTTGCTTCTTCGGGTTTGACTCTGTACCCTCCAAGCTCAGGGATTTGCAAGGACAGCACCTGGGATATTGCAGTGACTTGCCACGAACTCCAASTCCACAGCACTGCCGGGAGCAGGCTTCCTCCTAAAACGCCTGTTTGAAAAACACCCTTACAGCTCCTAATATATTTATGGAATCGGGAGAGCCGTGCCGAGCCGGTGGGCACGCTGACGAGCCGCCGGGGTGGTTAATAAGTCAGGTTTAATTGTGGCTGGCCCTGGGTGCAGTTCGCGCTTCCGCGGTGCCTATTGTCCAAGGACAGCAAAGTGCTTTCCAAGCATTAAATCTTATCTCAGGCTGCGAGGCAGGTAAGGATATACCGGGATTATTGCCTGCGCCGCTGAAACGCCGCCAGCTCCGGCTGGGAACACATCAGCTATTTACCAGTGAGTGGCAAAGCGATGCAGCATTTTAGGACCGAGCGGGAAATAGAATCTGGTATCGAACTGGAACAGCGGCAGTAGTTTTAAAACGGGAAATAAATTACCGGGGGTGGTCGGGACACGGAGTTAATGGCTGGAAAGGGCAGGAAAGGCTTGGTGCTTTCGGTGGGATCCGTCCCGCCGGCGTGGAGCTGGACACGGTGCYGCTCCACGCCGCTTTGGGGAGTGGGAGCCGCACAAAGCGCCCTGGCGCGGGGAGGGGGTCGCGGGTGGGRCATCGGTGATGGGCGCGGAGCGGGCGACGCGTGCGGGCCGCCCCGCGTGGGGGGCTGGCGCGGGGATCCCCGCGTGGGGCCGGTCATAAACGCGCTCGGGGGGGTGGGTTTGTAAATCCCCGCGTCCCTCCCCCGTGGGGTCCCTCCGCTCCGCTCCGCTCCGCGCCGGGCTGGCGGCGGGCGGGCGGGGGGGTGGCAGCGGCTCGTTCCTCCCCCCGGGCCCCCCCGGGCGGGCAGGTCGCGGCGGGGGGGCCGGGGAGGAGCCGGGCCGGGGGCGCCGGGGCCGGGAGGCGGCCGGCAGCCGCCCTTCCTCCGCGCCGCCGGCGGGACCCAAACTTTCGCACCGAACTTTTATCCCGGGTTTATTTTTGTTGCCGTCCGTGGATATTTTGTTGCCGTTGGGAGCTTTTTTTGTCGCTGTTGTTTTATTCTAATTTCTCCTTCTTTTTTTTTTTTTTTTTTTTTTTTTTTCCTTTCTCGCTGCCTTCCCCCGGCGGGAGGAGGCGGGCGGAGGGGTGGGGGGGGAGCGCTCCGCAAACCCGCCCCCCGAGCCTGCGTGTCCGGCGGAGCCGCGGGATGAGCCGGGGGCGGCGATGAGCGCGGCGGGGCCGGGGGCGGCGGCGGGGCCGGGGGCAGCGGCGGCGCCGCTCTCCCGCAAGCAGCGGCTGATGGCCGCGCTGGCGGCCGGCGAGGCGGCGGCGGCGGCGGCGGCGGCGGGGGGGGGCGGCCCCGGGGCCCCGCAAGCCCCGGCGCCCCCGCTCTGCTGCTTCATCTGCGGCGGCGGCATCAGCCGCGGCAAAGAGCTCAAGCTTCAAGTGCGACCCCCCCGCGACCACCGGCCCTTCTTCCCCTTCCTGCAGCACCAGGAGCCGGCGCCCGGCGCCCGCGCCGTCTCGGCGGAGGGCTGCGCCCTGGTCTGCGCCGTCTGCCGCTGCTTCCTGGGCGAGCAGTGGGACTCCTTCGAGCGCAGCCGCACGCCGGTGGAGAAGCGCATGTACTGGCTCAAGCGGCCCCATCAGTGCGAGGCGGCGGCGGCGGCGGCGGCGGCGGGGGGAGCCGGGCTGCGGCGGGGGGCCACGGGCTGGGACCCCGCCGCGCCGCCGCGCCGCGCCGCCGGCCACCCGGAGGAGGAGGAGGAGGAGGAGGAGGAAGAGGAGGAGGAGGAAGGGCCGGCGGCCGGCTCCGAGCTGTCCGAGCTCTCCGACGCCGAGCCCCTGTCGGAGCCCGAGGGGGCGGGCGGCGCGGCGCGGGCCCCCCCGGCGGCGGCGGCGGCGGCGGGGGGCGAGCGGGGGCCCCCCTGCTGCTCCTCGGACAGCGAGATCAACATCACCAGCGAGGAGGAGGAAGAGGAGGAGGAAGGCGCCGAGCGGCCCGCTTGGGCGCCGGGCACCGCCTGCTACATCTGCGGCGGCCCCTTGGCACCCGGCGCCCAGCACCGCGTCCACGTGCAGAAGCAGGAGAAGACCTCGCCGGGACCTTTCTTCCCGTTCCTGTGGCTGCACAGCCCCCCGCCCGGCGCCCAGCCGCTGTCTCCCAGCGGCAGCACCCTGGTGTGTCCCTGCTGCTTCGCCTCGCTCATGCAGCAGTGGCAGAGCTTCGAGCTGGCCAACGTGCCCGTGCTGCAGCGGCTCTACGTGGTGCCCCTCGGCGCCGGGGCCATGCCCGCCAAGGGCCGCCGAGGGCTGAAGGAGGACGGCACGGGCATCCCGCCGGCGCCCGAGGCTTGCTACCTGTGCGGGGAGGAGTGCGGCAAGGAGGCGAGGCCGGTGGCGGCCAAAATCACCAACGGCAACGCGAAGAGCACCATGCACTTCCCCTTCCTCAGCCTCCTGCCCTGCCCGCCCGGCGCCAAGGGGCTCAACAAGCACTGGGAGGTCAGCAGCTGCCGCAAGTGTTTCGGGGTGCTGCAGGACCTGTGGGCCATGTACAGGGCCTGTCACAACGAGGAGCTCATCTCCTCGGTGCAGAGCTTCCTGGGGAGGTACCACCAGGTCTTCTCCGCCGGCGACCTCGCCGGCCACCCCGCCGTCATCAAGCCCGGGCCCGCATCCGTCTGCTACATCTGCGGGGCCGAGCTGGGAGCCGGCAAAGAGTTCCAGCTCAACGTCAACCCGCCGGGGCGATTCGGGGAGAAGGAGCCCTTTTTCCCCTTCTTGACCGTCTACCCGCCCGCCCCGCGGGCCAGACCGGCCGACTCCACGGGGCTGGTGGCCACCTGCGTCCTGTGCTACCACGACCTGCTGGGACAGTGGCTGCAGCACGAGGGCAGGAACTCGCACCACCCCAGCAGCGCCTGGTCCCGGCAGTACAAAGTGGAGACCTTCGTGTGCTTCTTCTGCCGGCAGGAGAAGAAGCGATGCCTTGGATTAAAAGCGGTTCAAGTGGCCAGACTTCCCGTCTTCCTCTACACCCTGCGCGTGGCCAACAGCTTGCTGGTGGATGACGGGAAGCAGCTGACCATCGGCGCTTGTGCCGAGTGCGGGGCCGTGGTCCTGGCCGGCAAGAGCATGACCCCGCCGGAGCTGCTGGCAGCGGCACCCCCGGCTCTCCTCCCCAAGGTAAGGCGGTTGGCCCGGACCCCACCCCTCCTTTCCCAGCGCTTCCCACCTCTGGAAGCAAGGAGGAGTCGGAGCGGTGACGGAGGTGGATGCGCTTCTTTTGGGTCTGGCTCCTGGGGGTGAATGCTAATGGATGGGGTGCCTTTAGCAATGAACTTTTGGAGCTGTCRAGCTGCGAAGGAACAGATAAAAATCCTTCCAGGAGGTGGGAAGAGCCAAGACCTGTCCCGTTCCAGAAGTGTCTGTGTTATTGGCACCCACTCGCTCGCAGCTTTGCAGGGGGAAGTGGGAGCCAGGACAGAGGAAATCCCAATCCTGTCCTGCTTGCCATCAAGGGAGCTCAGAGGTGCCAGAGGGGCAGGAGGGCTGTCTGGCCTGTCCTCCACGGGAGCATCCTTRGGAAGCTGGAAGGAGCTCATGGCTTCTGTAGGAAACTTGCCAACTTTTTCCCAGTTTTACAAGGTGCCTTAATCAAAGGGTTTCCCTTGGAGAAACCCTGTTCTTCCCACAGGTGGGGGGCTGATGGGTGGGCACAGGGCTGGGTGCCCTCCACCCATGCTGGTCTGGTTATCCTGCAGTGAGGGACCCCCAGGCAGTGTACCCCAAAAGCCCTGCAAGCCTGAAAGGTGTCACGGAGGTCATCGCCCAGGTGCTGCCAGTTTCCCAGTTGCTCCTTTCTGTGCCTCCCCCTGGGGTTACACGGGGTGCTTTGGGGACATCACCTCCAAAGCACATGGCAGAGCAAAAGTTTATTCCTCCCAAGCTTGTCTTTCTTGTGGGATGGGGAAATAACAGCTTTTACCCCCGAATTTCCAGCTTGTGGGAGTTCTCCAGATCCACCACGCTGTATCTGCAAACCAGGCCCCAGGCTGGCCTCTGCCAAATGTCAGCATCCCCAATCCCCGAGGTCATTTTCAAAGCCTTTCAGCTCCGTCCACAGCCAGAACCCTGCGGCTCTCCGAGGCACTGGCATTTTCTTCAGAAATGTAAACCAGCCCTCCCAGCACAGCGCTCCTTTCCTCCCCGCTCCCTCTCCCTCGGCTGCTTACCAATCTCATTTTCCATTCAGCTCTGCCGGCTCCTGAACTTGGGGGGACACTGCTGGGAAAGCCACCAGGCAGGAGCTGTGCTCACCTGGAGAGTGCCAGGGTGGCGCGGGAGGTTGGGTTGGCACCGGTGCTGGGAATCCTCTGGAAGCTGTTGCTTTTTGGGGGGTTTCCCCCAGGGTCCATCGGCCTGAGCTGGATGGTCCTGACGTAATTTCGGGTCTTCTGTGGGTGCTGGTGGTTTATTGTCGTGGTTGCTGGGTGGGTTGTGACGCCCACGTGGCCACGGGCCTGGTGGCATTTGCGAGGTGCTGGTGGCCGTGGAGGGCTCGGGAGTCAGGGGAACATCCTGTGGTGCTGATCCAGGGGTGATCCTGGGGTGCTGCCCCAGCAGAGCCCAGGTGGATGCAGCTGATCAGGAGGCACCATCAGATCTCCCCTGCTGCTGTTCCAGGCCTCTGCCCCCTTGCTGTCCCCATGGGGGACACTATGGACAGCAACTCTGGATGCTCTGGGTGCTTCCCGTGGGGTTCCTTAATGACCCCCCCAGATCCCAGCATTTCTCAGGCACGCCAGTCCTCGTCCCTGCTGGCCCCAATCCCAAACTCCCACGAGGACACAGAGTGTGTCCCGAGGAAGGGACACAATTGAGTTCCTCCTCTTGTTCCTGGGTTTGCTAATGAGCAAATTAAGGGGCTGCTGCAAGGGGCTGAGAGGCAGGAGGCACAGCAGAGCTGCCTGGGGACAGCCTGGCCGGGCTCTGCCGTGTCCTGGAGGGGACTCTGGCTGGCCAGAAGGTCCTGTCGCATTTTCCCTCCCTGTCTCCGCATGCTTTCCAGCAGGCTGAGACCTCACAGATGTCAAGGTTATTTAAAACATGGCTTAATGCTTGGGTAGGGCACTCGGTTAATTTAGCTGTACCCTTGTTCAGCCACGCTTGCCGTTGAAAGTCACCCCAGACGAGCCTTTCACTCTTGTGTGACACCCAGGTCCCCGTTCCAATGGGACCAGGCAGGAGGGAATGAGCCTGAGCAGTTAAAAACCATCTCCCCATTCCTCCTTGCAGCTCAGCAACTTCATTTTTGGACTGCACTTGCTTTTTCACACCCCCCTGCACGCAGAGCTGTGGTTTGCTGCTGTCCTGCCTGCGTAGGGTTGACACAAATGGCTCAAAGTTTGAGGTCAATAACCCTAAAGCCACCGGACACCCCCACATCTCCCTCTTTTAGCAGGACAGCAAGCACAGGACGGAGCTCAGGCCCTCCCTGTAGCAGTGTGGAGGTGCAGATGAGGGACCTCCACATCCGAGGTCGTCAGGAGGGTGGAGACACCGAACTTTTGGGTGGGTGGTGCCTCTGCTGCTGGGTTGGTGGGGGGGAGCAGTGGAAGGAGCGATGCTCTGTGGAGGTGTGGCGCTGCTCCTGGTGCTCCCTGCTGCAGGAGGTGAGCTCTGCAGAACCCTGCTGTCGTTGGTGTGGGTGGGGCGGGTTTGGGTTCCTTTCTCCAAGAAAAAATGGCAGTGCTGGAAAGGACACCTGGCATGGGTGTCCTTTGGCTTGTCGCCCTTGGTCCCCAGATGTGCGCGGTGAGCATGGATTTTCTTTCCAGCTGTGCCCCTTGCAAGGGGAAACTGTAGGTCTGTGCACCCATTGGTGTAGGGCTCTGAGTTTGGGGCATCCAGGTGTGATATCTCATCCTGCTGATCTGGATGAACTGCCTGCGCATCCCACTGGGACGTGCATCCATCCCTGGGAGGAGCCKGCTCCGCGGGCAGCCGGAGTGGAGCAGTGTTGGGACCCATGGCCTTGAATAAACCATGAAATGCCCAGATTTTTTTGGTTCCCAGAGGTGACAGTGACCTGTGTCCCTGGCTGGCTGTGCCTTCTCAAGCCGCCTTCAAGCTCTGCTCCCAGGGAACAAGGGACAGGATGAAAGGAAACGGCCTCAGGCTGTGCCAGGGGAGGGTCAGGTTGGATACTGTGGAAAATTTCTCCACTGAAAGGATTGTCCAGCCGTGGCACAGCTGCCCAGGGCAGCGGTGGAGTCACCATTCCTTGAGGGATTTCAAGACGTGTGGATGTGGCGCTTGGGGACGTGGTCAGCGGTGGCCTTGGCAGCGCTGGGGGAACGGTTGGATTCAATCTTGGAGGGCTTTTCCAACCTAAACAATTCTGTGGTTCTGTGTTCGATTGCTCTGGTGCCGCGCGGTGCCGTGGAGGTGTTGCCATCCCTCTCCTCGGGAGCAGCTGGCGCTCGCTGCCTCTCCCAGCCTCRGGCCCGTTTCTGGGAATCACGTGGTGTTTTCCACGTCCCATTCCCGCTTTTCAGAGCGCACCTGGGGCCGGTTGTGCGGGGCTGTGCCTGACAGGGCACAGCGAGACCGCGGGGGCCGAGCTCAGTGTATTTACTAATTGTCAGCAGTGCTGTTGGCTCAGCTGGGGATTTGGCCCCTTCCGCGGGTTCCGAGCTCCAAAGGTCATGGCTGCRTTTCCAAATCCCTGCCTCGAGCTGACAGCTGTTGGTGGGCACTTTCCTTTTGGCTTTCGAAAAAGGTTTTGGGCTGAAATCAAAGGGTTCTTGTGTTCTCCGCTAAAGCTTGTCCCGCTGATGCCGAGTGGGAGCCAGGGCTCCTGGATGCCAGAAGAGTGAACCCAGGAGGTGGAGAGTGATGCCTGAGCCTCCTCCTGCATTGCACCAGGCCAAATTATGGGATGTTTGGGTGCACTGCAGCATGAGAATTGAGGCCTGTGTAGGAAGAGTCCCAGGCACTTCTGTCTCCTGGATCTTTTWTGGATTTTGAAGGAAATCAAAAACCTTCTGGCCACTGGCAGAGTTTTGGGTGGTTGTATTTTTTTGGCCAAGCTGTTTGTCCCCTCCCCAGGGGTCATGTGTGGGCTCCAGAGGGGTGGCACAGGCTGCATTGGGCTTCTCCTCATCCCTTAAATAAGGAGCAGAACTGGTCTTACTCCTCTCGATTTTTTGGCTTCCAGCTCGGGCTGGTTTTGGTGGTTCTACCTGTGCTTGCGCCAATTTTTGCCATCACTACTTCCAGCAGACACAGAGCGAAATCAGGCCGAGATATTTTAAGCCAACTTTATCGGGATAAACCCATTTAGCGTGCAGCCTGTGCCCATGGGAAGGTGTTTTTAGTGAGGCCCACGTTGCCTTTCAGCAAAGCAGCTGCTGCAGCCAGCCCCGACCCGGGCTTGGCATTTTGGGATGAGATCTCAATCCCAGCACGGAGGTGGCAATATAATCACGAGATGACTTCATGTCTCGGGGCACGGCCTCCCGCGGGATCGTGTTCCCAGATGGCAAACAAAGAAAAACACGGGGAGAATGTGCCGCGTGCTTTTCCCTGCCCATGAGGTCGGGGCTGGGGGCGTTTGGGGTGTGTCCCTCCTCATCCTCACCTCCACTGAGCTTGTGTCAGAGTCACCCCCTGGGGCGGTGGCTTGTCCCCAGGGGTGTGTGTCCTTCAGCCACGCCGGGGGGGGAGCAGCACAGGGGTCTCTGCTGTGGCCGGGCTGACCTTGCTGTGCCAGCTGTCCGAAATTCCAGGGCTCCCGCGCCGCTGCCAGCGCCGTGTCCTCCAGACCTTGTGCTGACTCCACAGCTCGCCAGCTGGCTGCTATATATTTATTTTTCGCCCTCCSCTCCCTGCTCCTTGCCTTGTCCCCGCCTTTCCCAAAAGCAGCAGCACGGGGCTGGCAGCTCGAGCAGGCACCTGCCAAACCGAAAATGCCGCCCTGACACTGTGCTGCACCCCCTGAAACGTCCCCTGCGGCCCCCCTGGGGAGTGGGACCTGCTCCGCTCTCATCCCGTGCGGTGAAAATGCTTTTGCAGCAGCCTCTGGAGTCGCAGCCAAGTCGGGAGATGGGGTAAGGGGACGGACGGACGGCCCTGGCTGCTGTGGACAGACAGATGTTTTGTCCAGACGCTTGGCCTTTCCCAGCCATCCGGGAAGCACGGTCGCAGAGGGCAGCCTGGGATGCTCCTTGGCCGCTTCCCAGCGACGAGGGAGACTTCCCTGAGCAGCAGCGTGGGTGCCTGCTTGTCCAAGTGCATCAGGAATGGCAGGAGTTGGCTTTTCACCCCCCAAGATACCAGCTGGGTCCCGTCCTGACACCCCTGTCATTGTCCTCGAGTGGCCAGGAGCCGCCTCCATCTCCCGAGCAGGTTTTGGGGCCCCACGATGTTTCGGGGTGGTTTGCCAGGAGCCYGTTTGCACCTCGCTGCCTGCAGCAGGTGCCCGCTGTGCCCTGGATCCGTTCCCATGCTGGTTTTTGGGGTGGGCAGGGCTCTGTTTGCTCCCTGCTGGCACCTTTGGCACGTGGTGCTCGGCGCAGGGTGCCGGGCGTTGCCCTTCCTCCCTGCAGCAAAGGCCTGTGACACATGGAACTGTCCCTCCGCTGTGTCGAGGGGACACTGCCCTCCTTGGGCGCTGCCAGGCTGGAGACCCGGGGGCGCACCCAGGAAGGTGGCGAGGCAGGAGCATCGCTGGGAGCTGGAGCAGGAGGCGCTGGAGCCCGGCTGGCAGCCGCGGCCTCCCAGCCGTGCCGGGCTCTCTTCCGCTGGGAGCAGCTGGCGACGGGAGCCTTTCCAGCGGCACGATCGCCCCGGGCCCCGTCCCAGGGCYGTGACGGCCCCGGGTCCCCCACGGCCAGGGCGGGTGGCGGCGGTGCCTCGAGCGTGCCTTGGCTCCCGGCGGCGCCGGTGCCGCGCGGCGGCGCGTGCCAGCCGCGCTCCCGGGGCTGCGGGGCCGCTCCCGTGCCAAAGGCGTCGCTCCCGGCCGTGGGAGCCCGGTTTCCCTTCCTGGATCGCGTGGAGGGCGCCAGGGCCCCGGTGCCAGCCCGGGCTGCTGCGGGCGGGCCGTGGTTTGCTCCCGGTGCCCGGGGAGCTCCGGGCTCTCCCCGCGCCCCGGCACACGCGAGCCGAGCCGTGCCGTGGATGGATAAACAGCCTCGTGCAGCCGCTCTGGCTGCTGGGGGACTCCTTTTCCCTGCTGCATCTTTGGGATGAAGAGGATGGCTCCGGGGGGGAGTTTTGGCTGTGCCAGGAGAAGGGGGATGTTTTGGGTGCGCTTCGCAGGCTGGCATGGGTACGACGCTGCTGCTCCCGCTTGATTTTCCCTGTTTTCCTCCCCCTTTCCACGCTAGTACAAGTGCTGCCGGGCTTTAGTAGCTCTCGGGAGACTGAAGTCATCTGTTTACCCACGGAGCTGGCGTGCTTGGAGCAGCAGCTGCCCCGGCTTTCCCTCTCCAACCTGCCGGCCCTGCCGGCGAGGTGCCTGTGCCGAGCGTGCCGTGAGCGGCGCCGGGGCAGGGTGGGCACTGTGGCTGCCCCGGGCTGCCTCATGTCCCATCCCAAACGGGGCTGGGGTGTCCGTGCTGTCGGGATGCAGGTGGAGGAGCTCCCCGCATCTGGAGAACTTCCAAGGTGCTGTGTTTTGGTGGCTATATCCAAGCACCCATTCCCGGTGGCGCTGGGACCCTCTGTGGGGTTTACTGAGGGTTATTCCATAACCCCTTCCACACGAACTCAGGAAATCGCCATCTGCCCCGGTGCTGCCTCTTCCCAATGGTTTCCAACAGACCYGGCCACAGCATTTCCCACCCCAATACCCTGGGAGAGCCAGGTCTTGGCAGGGGTGAGCAGCAGGGGCTTGGGGCTGGCTTTGACCAGGAATACATGGGGAGGGTATGATATACCCCATGAGGGATGTGGAGGGGGCAGGAGGGCTCACAGAGACCAGTTTGCTCTCTCCCAGCTGCTCCTGGTGAATTTTTGGCGTCTACTTTGTAGCTGAAACAAGGCTGAGCCCCAGCTGGGATGAGAGGGAAGGTCTGTGTGACTCCCTCCAGGCTGTGTCCTGGCATTCTGTCACCCAGAGTGTCCCCAGCACCTGCTCTTTTGGGGCTGGGGATTCCTATTGTGCGGGCATCGAGCCCCAGGCGGGCTGGGTGCCTATCCCTGTGGGATGTGCATCCATGGCACAGCCTGGGCTCCGCCACAACTCTCTGCAGGGGGACTTTTCCCAGGGGACYCTCCAAGATGGTTTCCATTGTCCCCCCCAGCTTCGCCCCTCTTGGAAACAGGGATCTGAGGGGCCACCAGCAGCCACCTCTGTCCCTGGGGAGCYGGACACCACGGCGGCTGGGAGGGACCTTGGAGCCGGGAACGTTTTGGTGACAGCCAAGGAGTTGGGCTCTCGCTCCGTGTTTTGCAGCCACCGCGGGACAGACAGCCCCGGGGGGGAGGGAGGGACACACAGACAGCTGAGGGTGTGGGGCACACAGCAAACTGCCACCGTCACCTTCCATCTGCTTCCAGCGTGCTGCTGGAAAGGGGCTGCCTTCAGCCGGCCGTGAAGCTTTTCATCGAGTGCTGATCAAGTGCTGATGATTCCAGTTATTATCCCGGCCAGGAATAAGTGTCTATATCTATATCTACACATGTATAATGTGTGTGTGTGTGTGTGTGTCTCCTGCCCCCCTCCTCGTCCTCTCTGCTAAACCAGCTGCATTTTCTTCTCCCCGGCGCTCCCCCCGGAGCAGGCGGCAGGAGTTATCCCGGAGCGAAAACACGGCGGACACAAGGCCCTTCAGTTTTCCCGGGAGGCGGCGGTGCCAAGGTCAACCCGGCGCGGGGACGGGGCCGGGCTGTCGCCGCTGGCCCCGGGTGGGCACCCGGGGGTGTCCCGGCCGTTCCCGGAGCGGGGCTCCCAGGGAAGGGGAGGAAGCCGGCTCTGCTGCCTGCAGACACAGTCCAGATGCTCCGGCTGCGGCGTCTCTGGAGGGGGGATGAATTCGCTCCTGYCGTCTTCTGTTTTCAGTCCAGAACATCTGCACAGTAACTGGGAAATCTGGGCTTTCTCCTGCTTCTCAGCCAGGTCCTGTCAGCCCTTTCCTCTTCCAAAAAGGGGTTTGGTGTGGGTTTTTTTTTTTTTTTCCCCTTCCCGCTGTTGCTTGTGCTGTGTAACCTGCTCCCTGCTGTGCATCCTGTCAGGGCTCTGCTCGGATTTTCATCCCTGAGCAGCATTTTGGAGGACCTCCCCATCTCAGCCACTCCCTGAGCTCAGGGATGTGGATCCTCAGGAACAGATTTCCCTGTGGGGCTCTTCCCGTGGTGGGTGCCTGGTGGCACTGGGATCACCCAAGCTGCTGTATCACTCGTTCCAGGTTTTTTTTTCCCTTGCTGATTCCCCCATCCTCCTGCTGMTCCTGCATCCCAGAGCCCGGGTGCTGCGTGTGGTGTGCTCGGGGCTGTACAACCCCTCCCAGAAGCTGGCACTGGGAAGCATTTGAGGCTGCAGCAGGGTGGGGGCCACCCTGCTCCCTGCTCCCTGTTCTTTCCAGCAGCGAGTGGCTTGGCCAGCCTGGCCCTGGGCTGGCCAGGACAGCTCTTGGCTTGGCAATGTCCCACACGGGTGAGGTTTGTTCCGCAACCGCTGGCTCGGGCTCCCGGCAGGAGGAGCCTGGCTCTGGTGGGTGCTGGGCGCCCTGGGCACCTCCTCTTCCTCGCTGCTGCTTCCACCATGCCACGGGGACCCTCAGAAAGCATCACCCCAATATTTGTCACCCTGCAGGAGGAGTAAATCCTGCTGTGTTGTGTCTTTCCTCCCTTTCCCGTGCACGGGCAGCCTGTGCTCTCACCCTGACCTTCCCCACTGGGGTCCAGTGAGCCCAAACCCTGCTCCATCCTTTATCCATCYCTGCTCCTTCTCCTTCATTCGCAAGGATTTCCTCCCTCTTTGCTCATCTTTGAGTCCTTTTGCTGGGTTTCCCCACCCCTTGCTGCCCTAGTTCTGGCTGCGCTGGCCCCATGCCCGGTGCCCTCCGCTCGGAGCGGAAGGAAGGGCTCYGGGGAAGGCCGGCAGAGTCTGGGAGATGCCAGCAGGGGTTTGTCCTTGGCTTGGAGAGACCACAGGGGGTTTGGGGCCRTGGATATCCTTGGTGTCATTCCCCTCAGGGGGCAGCCCAGGCCAGCAGGGGTCTTGCAGGATGCAATGAGAGAGGAGGAGGGAGATGCACTTTGGAGACCTTGGGACAACACGCGAGCGGTGCTGCCTCCCCTTGGCTTCCCYGCTCCCAGAGGAGGGGGCGAACCCTCAGGATGAGGTGATTTTGAGAGCCAGCAGGGTGGCTGGGCAGGGTGGCTGCGAGCCGGGCACCCCCAGGCACCTGGAGGTGACGTGTGCCCGGCGTCCCCGTCCTGGGGACGGCCACGCAGCGCTGGCTTCACGGCTGCTCTTCCTGGCCGGTCCGCGGCCTCCGCACCGCRGCCACCAGCGCCGGGGCCGGCAGCTGCTGCCCTTTCCCTTCCCGTCCCCTCAGACCCGTGGGATGGACGGAGACAGGATGAGGAATCCCCCCAGCGTGGGCAGCGGCGGAGCGGCTCCRTCCCTCTCGGGATTTTCCCTCCGGCCCCGTTTTCCTCCCGTTTCAGCCCGGGCTGTGTCTCCGTTCGGTGGGCGGCTGTAAAAATAGCACTCGGTTCGAGTTAGGAGGGTGGCGGGGCAGGGCCGGGAGGGGGCCGGGGTGCAGGGGGGAGGTCCGGTTTCTCCCTTTCCTGGAGGAATTAGGGAGGCCACATGCTGCCAGGAGTGTTTGGCTGGTAGAGGCAAGCGGAGGCTCCGAGGAGGCGAGCAGGCGTCCGCACAGATGGAAATTTGATCACCCACGGCTCAACAGATTGTTTGATTTATTTTAAAATCAAGCAGATGGCTGCAACAGGAGTTTGTTTAAGTTCAGCTCCGAGCTGGGCCAACGGCCAGGATACTTGGGGGTAGGCGTGCCAAAAAATGTTCAATGACTTTGGTCATCACCCACCTCTCCTCCTCCTCCTCCCCTTCCCTCGCTCCGGCGCACACCCCGCTCCCCCTCTTATCGCATCCTCGCCTTCATCTCTTGGCTCCTGCGCCTCGCTTTGTCTCTCCCGGCGGGCGCAGCCTTGCCCTCCACTTCTCCTCCCCTTCCAGGCGCTCCAGAGGGTTTAACTCTTCCCCATCCGTCCCCTCGCCCCGGTTGCCTCGTGCTGGAGGGGCGCGGCGGGGGTTGTTCCCCACGGAGAGAGGGAGAATCCCTGTTCCTGGGCTCTCTCCTCGTGTTTGTCTGCTCTGGGACCGATGTGTGGGGAATGGAGGGATGTGGGTCCTGGCTGGGTGCCACCCTGACCCCCGTGGCCRTCCCTGCATGGTGGGGATGGATCCCGGTTCTCCCCCCACCCTGCCCGTGGTGGTGGCCTGAATGAGTTGGGGTCCCAGCAGTGGGACCCCCATCTTGGGGTGTGAGGGGTGACTCGAGGATGGAGAAGAGCCCCTGCTGCAGCACGTGGTGGCTCTGGCTGTGTTCCTGGCCTCGCTGCCATATGGCCAGCAGGGAAGGGGCTGGAGCAGCCGGTGGGAAGCAGCCTGGGATGTGCTAAACTGCCCTAAATGGGATGGGGCCTGCTGTGCCCAGGGCTTTAAATCACTCTGTGCCACCAGGCTGGCACTGCCCGGGGGGTCTGACCACCCGGGGTGGCACAGGGTCCCTGGCACACGTGGCCATGTCCCCTCTCCCTGCCGAGGGGCCTCTGGCATGCTGTCTGTGGCAGGGACAAGGACCTCTCTGCATCTCCTGGGGCGACTGAGGGGGATCCTCCAGGACCACCGGGCACCCTTGGCGGCCTCRGGACATCCCTCTGCCATGTGCCAGCTCCCAGCACCACGGCAGGTTCAGTGCACCCTCTCCCTGCAGGTTTTCCTGCTGGGGAATCGCCCATTATCCCATTTCTGGGAGCGGGACACGGGATGTCGTGCCGTGGGATGAGGGATCTCCCCAGCTCCCATCTCCTCTCCACAGCGGGACTGGGGGGGCTGTGGGTCCTGCTGGGAAGAGCGTGTGGGGCTGGAAGGGGTTAAGGCAGGCGAAGGAAAACAAGAGTGCTGCAGGGCCTGGGTGGCTGACAAGCCAAACAACTGTTTTTGACTCACTGTTGCTGCCTTGCCAAGTGCAATTGCTTCCACATTCCCATCCCCTGGCTGGAGGGGCGCGGGGAGATGTTGGCTTTCTGCGGTCAGGAGGGGAAGGGGGATGCCGGGGGGAGCAGCAGCGGGAAGGGCTGGCTCCGCACTGCTTTTTCTCAGCTCCTCGCTCTTCTCTTCCCCTCCCTGGCGAGGGGCAGGGGGTGGTGATGGCAGGGGGGTGATGCCGCCACGGTCACCGGGGCCTGCTCCTGGTGGAGCATCCCTTCTGCCAGCCCTAAAGGTGGGAGAGGGAATGGGGGGGCTAAAATGCCCCCCCCCAGGTTGTCTGGTCTGTCTTCTCTTGCTGTTTGTCCTCCCTCCCAGGGGGTGCTGGTGGGTGTTGGGGGTCAGCAGCACCCATTTGCCCCCTCCATCCCCCAAGGATGAAGCCCCACATCCTCGATGTCCCTATTCCAACCTTCCATAGGGATGGGGAGCGACCTCRTTGCAACCCCGCTCAGGGATGTGGGGTCTCATGTGGGGCTGGGCCCCCCACCATGCCTGGGTGGGGGCAGTGAGCCGAGTGTGCTGGGGGGCAAATCTGCCAGCAGGGTTTGGGGGACACACACACAACCCCAATAAAATCCCCAGGCCTCCGAGTGCTGTTGGAGACAGGAAGAAATAAGCCCTTGGAGAAGAGGCTGGGTAGTTACAGCGAAGATTTGAGCTACTCGGGGTCGCTGCTTTGTGGAGTTAATTATCTTCTGAGTCTGGGTTTTTGGTGTTTTTTTGATGGTTTGGTGTGTTKTTTTTTTTTTTTTTYCTTCTTGGGATTATTTCTTGGCAAATGAGGCRTCGTTCTAAAGCACTGAGCTCTGCTCCCTCGGAACTCCTGGCTGCTAAGTGCTATGGAGGAGATCCTGCTCTCACAACACCACCACACCAAAAAACACCCTCCAAAAACACCCTGCTGCTCCTGCAGTGCGAATGTGGGGTCTGGGATAGCTCGGGAGAGATCCTTTGTGTGTTCCTGGAGTTGTTTCCGTGGGGAAGGAGCAGGAGCCTCCTGTGGGCACGGGCAGCACTGGGATGGGCAGGGGAGGATGTGGAGATACCATCCTGGAGGGGTACTTGGCCCCTGTGAGCTATTTGGGGTCTCCCACAAAGTCCAGCCTGGATGGGGGGCCTGGAGGAACCCCCCAGCATTTGGGAAGGTGTGAGGGCGTGCTGTGAGCCGGCCCTTGGGTGAGGAGGGGTTTATGGGRCTTCTTGTGTGGCGGCTGTTCCCCCTTTTAGGATGCTGCAGGGTTGGGACATGGCTCCGGCATCACATTCCCGTCACCCTCCGGCTGCTGGGGCTCTGCTGCTGCCTCTCCCCTCTTTGGAGAGGTCACTTCCCCCTCCTGTGGGAAGGGTCCATGTGTGCCGGGGGAGCCGGGATCGTGGAGCTGGCCTGGATCCTGTCGGACAAACGGGATGCACGCCTGGAGCTGCTCCTGCGGGATGCGACTCCTCTCGCTCCCGCTGCTGGTACCTGCTCAATCCCAGCCCCGTTTGCTGAGTCCCAGGGGAAGGAGGCAGCGGCAGAGCGGGAGCTGGCGGCAGTGGAGATCAGGATGGAAATCTGTTAGTGCTGCAGGGAAGGACCTCCAGAGCTTTGCCCAAAAATATCCCACATCCGCGAGGGATGCGGGAAAGCCGGCCACGCTCCGGGCCGGCAGCTGTGGTGTTGGACCGCTGGGACAGACACGCCATCCGTCATCCTGTCTCCAGGAGAGCTGCCTGTCCAGCCTCTGCCCCTATCCTGAGCATCCCGACCCTGCAGGACCCACCCGTGCCGCTCCCATCCCCCTGGCACGGCATCACCCGGGCCAAACCCCCAAACCCTTCACAGCGGAAACCCCAGAGCCCTCCCGGCGCGCCCCGGCCACGAGTGGCAGGGGATGCTCGTGTCCCTGTTGTCGGACACCTTGTCAGCCCCTAATCCCGACATGAGAAGGCAATTAGGGGCCGGGATCCCCTTCCCGAGGCGGCAGATGGGGCGCGGTGCCGCCGTGGGGCTGGGGCAGGGGCGGAGGGCCCGGCTCTGCCTCCTGATGTGTTTGCAAATCCTCCCCAGCTGAGGGGATTAAAGCCGGCATCTGGCTCGCTTTAGAATATTAAAACAAAGGGAGTTGGAGGCGCCATGATCGGGGGCAGGCGAGGGGGAGGGAGCGGGGCCGGGGGGGGCCGCTCTGCTCGCCGTGCTGGGAAAGTCTGCAGGAATCCCCCCCCCCCTCCCGCCCCGGCCCTTCCACGAGGTTTTCCCTAAGGAATGAAGCCGAGGGTGGGGTGAAGGCAGCGGGGCACGGGAGCTTCCCCAGGGCCGCGCCGGSGATGCTGGAGGCGGGTGGGCCGCGGGGGTGCTTTCTGGGGGGGCGAGGGAGGTTGAGATGTGCTTTTTCCACCCCGTTGCGCTGTTCTGGAAGCGGCAAGAATTCAGGAAGCCGGCGTGCGGCGAGTGCCAAGTCAGGCTGTACCGCAGCCAAGCCCCTGCTTGTTTTCTCGTCTTGCTGGAGCCAGTAAGTGACCTTATTAGCTTAGGGGGCAGCTGCCTTATTAACACACATCTGGCGGCGAGGGGGCCGCATAGGCCCGATATTGTCTCCCTGCCTGCTCCCAGCGTGGCTGGGGGGGCTCCCCCCGTGGCTGCTCCCACCCCTCCCGGTAGCAGGGCTGGCATCCAGGCRGCCCCGCTGCCCCCAGCCCCCCGGGAAGGGGGGTTTGTGCTGGGGGGGGCAGGATTAGGCAGATGGGGTTTGGATTTGTTGGAGATTATAATTTAAGATTATAATCTGTGTGAGGTTATAATCTGCAGGGGAGGGAGGGGTGTGGGGTTCCCCCCACCAGCGTGGGGCCTGTGCTGCCGGCATTCCCAGGGATGCCACCCCGTCTCCCATCTTCCCTCTGGGRCGGGCTCTGCTTTTTGGGGCGCAGCATCACCCCTCAGGATGGGATCACTCAGAGGGGCTGGACCACCCATGCAGCATCCTCACATCCCTGCCAGCAGCCGCAGTGGGCACTGGGATTTCCTTCTGGATCAGTGTCGGAGGCTCCTGCAGCAAGGAGAGCCTCCAACATGCTGTCTTCAGGGCTTTTCCAGCATGTTTGGCTCTGGAAGCAGGGTGGGTTCCCGAGGGGATGTGAGCTGGGAGGCTCCTGCTGTGCCAGGACAGGGACCTGTGTCAAATCCCCCCGGGCTCTGCTCCGGGCTGTCCCGTGGGTGCACATCCCACTCACAACCCATCATCCCCATGTGGGACCATCCCTGTGCCGGCRTCCACCCTCGCCCGGCCCTGCCCGTTTCCTCTCCCCGGATATAACCAGAGCCGAGCTGGAGGGAGCCCTGTGCCACATCCCCCCTGCCGCGGCGCATCCCGGGGGATCCGGGGCGGGACAGCCGGGGCGAGCTGGGCGCCTGCCCCCGCTTTGCCGCACAGGGATGCCCTTTGTCCTTCTTGGCGTGTGGGGGAACTCGGCAGCTCTTGGCTTCTCCCTTCTGTTTTGGAAACTGAAAACATTTGCAGGGCGGCCCACTCGCGCCCTGCCGCCACGGAGAGAGGCACTTGGCTGACTCCTCTGCTTTCCTTGGCCGCCGCTCCCTCCCGCTCACGCTCGGGGCGGGGGGGGGCCTTTTCTCCACCTCCTCACCTCTCTTTTTTCTTTCCCCCCCYTTTTTTTTTCCTTCTTCCTATGCCGTAAGCTTGGAAAAACACCAGCAGCCCGCAGGAAAGGCCACCGAGGGGGCCGGGGAGCAGAGCCCGGGGCCGGCGSGGTGGTGGCAGCGGCGGTGCCCGCCGGGCCCTGGCACTGACCTTGCTCTCCGCCGGGAAGGGCGGCTGTGCCGGGCGGCCGGAGCAGCCCCGCGCTGCACCAGCGCTAATGAGCTCTGCCTGAGCACGAGGATTAATTAGCTGCTGGCAGGAGGAGGAGGAGGAGGAGGGCATCCTTCTGAGGGGGACTCCGGTGCCACCAGCGCGGTGGCAGAGCCTGGCACGGCACAGGGCCCCGGGCTGCGGCACGGGCGCGGTGTTTGGGATGCTCCAGAAGGAGATGCGGCTCTTCCTGGAGCAAATGCCATGAGCCAAGTGGGGAGAGGGAATCCCAGTGCCTCGTTGGGGAGATACAAGAGCTGCCAATCAATCACACAGCCTCCTGCTATTTTCCATTTTTTCCCCAGAAAAGGCCTGTAGGTTTTTTTTTATTGCTGTTTCTGTGCTGCTGTCCCTGTGGGAAAGGGAACTGAGGGTGGGACATGGATGTGTTAAATATGTCCTSTGGAATCTAAAATGACCCTAAAGGGGACGAGGTGGCAGCTGGCTGGGAGCTGTGTATGGGCAGGGACTGGCGGTGTGCCGGGGCTCAGCCCTCACCCCAAAATCCAAAGGGCTCGGGAATGTTGTGTTGGGACTGTCACACTCCTGGAGGGCGACCCCAGACGTGGCTTGGGGCTTTTGGTGTCACCAAACTGTGGAACTGCTCCATGTCTTGTCCTCCCACCAGCCTCTCTGTGCCCCTCTCCCCTCTGGAGAACCAGACACGGGGCAGGGGGGACATCGGGGGGACCCTGGAGAGACGAGCAGGGACGTCGTGTCGAGGCCGGGAAGGTCGTGAGGACGCGGAGCTTGAACTTGAATTAGATGGTAATTGCGACGTGCCTAATTACAGGGAAAGAGCAAATCACTCCGGTGCTTCAGAAAGTGTCTGACACGGAATAACGAGGATAATTAGCAATCAGACGGGAAGCTGCTGCCTCCCCGTCCCCCGAAAGCCCTGGGGAGCCCCACTCCCCCTCCCCTCCGCAGAGCATCTGCCCCTGCGTGGGGTGGTTTGTCTCCCCCAGTATGGGACATCTGCCCCCCAGTCCTCCCAGTGTGGGACAGCAAAGCCACCCGAGCTGGGGTGATGTGCAGATGGTGGCCGTGTCCCCTCCCTAAGGGGGTCTGGTGGCCGTGCCAGGGTCGTTCCCCACGCGTGTCCGCGTCCAGGTGTCCGTCCCCACGCGTCCAGCCGCGCGGCTCGTGCCTGCTGCCGCCAGCAATGCATTAATGCTGCCTGACGCTAGAGCGCACCAGAAGCATGTCGTGACATCCTCCCGGGGACACGGCTCCCGGCAGGGCCACCTGCCCCGGCCACCTGCCCGCGGCCACCCCGGCGTGACCCCGGAGGCACCCGCGGCCACCCCGCTGGGGACCCCGGGCTGCCCTCGGTGGCCGCAGGGGACGTTAATGGACATCAGGGCTGGGACCGATGGTGCCTGATTGCRCTCGGAGGGAGTGGAGGAGTGATGTGGCACCCCAAAACCCCCCCCTGCCATCCCAGCCTGGCTGCTGCCACCCCCGGGGCACCGGGAGGAGGGCAAGGAGCGTCCGGCTCCCGATTAGCTGCACCTTTGAATGATGCCGGAGTTGGTTTAGGGAATGCACCCCCCCTCAGGGAAGCTGGGTGGTGCTGGGAACTCATCCCAAACTTCCTGTCCTCCCATCCCAGCACCCGAAGGCTGAGGATTATCCTCCCTCCGGGCACGGAGGGACCTCCCAGCCCCAAAATGCTCCTGGTTCAGGGGTGCCAGGCTGCTTGAGTRCCTTCAACTCCTGCTTTCCCTGGAGGTCCTGCAGCCACCTCACTCCTGTCCCCAACCACCTCCCAGTCCGACACCCGCAAGGACCATCCCCCTGCTCCTCCCCAGCCCCTCCTGGGAACCCCCCAGCAGATCCCAGSGTGGATTTCGGACTGGTCCCGCCGCTGGCTTTGCAGAAAGGGCTGAGCACGCCGGTGCCAGCGTGGGGACGGCGTCCCCGAGTGTCCCTGTGTGCCGGGGCAGGGCGGAGGTCGCGCTTCCCTGTCCTCCTACGTGCCTGTCTCCTTCCCGCCTCTCCTCCTGGCTTCTTCTTTTTTGTTTCCCCCTCTCGGAGCAGCTGTTCTCTAATAAGCTGTTAATGATGATACAGTAAGTAGGAGCGGAGAGTCCTGCGGGAGCTGCCACGATTTGTGTAATTGGCCTCAGAGGAGACAGAAGTATCTAATATTTACATGCCGGTATTAGTCCCCTGGGAGCCTGTCTGGGCTGGCACGGGAGGCAGCTCCCAGCCTCAACCTGTCTGCTCCCGGCCGATGGATCCTCTAATGGATGGGAAGAGCCGGCCGGGAACGGGGGGGATCCCCCCCCAAAAACCTGAGCATCCCCACAGCTCGGCACCCAGCCGGCTTCTGGGAGCGCTGGCTGAGCTTCCAGAGGGAGGATGCTGAGGTTTGGGGAGCCCTGTGCGGGTGTGGGGCGGAGGCAGGAGCTGCGGATGTCCCAGAGTGGGTTCAGGGCTTTGCCCTGGCTCTCGAGGCACAAACGTTCCCGAGCTGCCTGGTGCCTGGAGCRAGGATTTGGAGAGGGATACTCGCCACCCGGCCACCGAGCACCCTCTCCCCTGTGCCAGTGGGCGGGGTGGGTGCCTGGGAGCTGTGCCGGAGCTCCTGGAAGGGCAGGTTTGGAAGCGGCGCTGTCTCCGTGCTCCCGGCGGGCCGGGTGAGCCGTGGGGCTGGGCGGGGGCCGCGGAAACTGCCCGTGGTGTTCCCGCAGCAGGGGGAAACTGAGGCACAGGGGGATGGGGAGCAGCCTGCCCGCCCTCCTGCCAGCCCTCACCCTGTGGGGTCTTGCCCTGGGCCTCATCCCGTGCTGTAGCCTGGACACGGTGCCACCAGGGCTTTCCCGCTTCCCTCGGTACCCCCTGGTGTCCCCAGGGCTCTGGGGCCGTCCCCTGTTGCCGGGGGTCAGTCTCTGGCCGCGTTTCCCTCAGTGTCACTGGGATGAGCTGTGTTGGGATGCTGGGGCTGCGCTCGCTCCAGYGCCCACCTTCCTGCACCCCCAAACCTGCAGTGACCCCCAAAGGAGAGAGTAGGGGCTGCCATGGGGACAGCCAGCCCTGAGCAGTGGGGCCAGGGAGTGGGTACATCCCAATTCCCTGCCTGGGGTGGAAGTTGAGGGGTGCCCTGGCCCCCCAACCCATGTTCCAGTGCGCATTGGTGTGCTGGACGGGGTCCTCAGCCCTGTGCTGGATTGCATCACCCCCCAGCCCTGTGGGATTGCATTCCCAGCCTTTCCCACCCAGATTCCTGCTCTCCCATTGCCTTGGACAACCCCCGGCGCGGTGGCTCAGCACCTCCTGCAAGAGGATGTCTTGGGGTGCCCCCTGGGGGGATGAGAGGGATGCGGGGGGCTGCTGTGGGTGGCCAGGGGGGCTGTTTTGCRGGGTGCCCGGCTGGGCACCGCTGTTCACCCCACAGAATGAAAGGCACAGTGTTTTCCAGCTGTTTTCCAAAAGGCAAGCGGGCAGCTTTGCTTTGTAGGTGGCTGCCCTCATCCTGCCCGCCGGGGCTGGGCTGGGAGCCACCAGAGCCTGGCAGCCGGGGTTATCCGGGGTCTCCAGGGGGGCTGCGGTGGGGAATGGCGTGGGGCGGAGGTCGCTGAGCCCTGGCCAGGTCGTGGCAGGGATGGAGGCGCTTGGGTGGAGTGCTGTGGTTACACGCTGGTGTCGCAGGGGTGAGGAGCTGTTGGCTCCTGTTCCTCCCTCCCGCCTTCCTTCCCTCCCTCCTGTCATCCCTGCATGCCTCCCTCTGTCCATTCCTCCCTCCCTCCCTCCCTCCCTTTTCGGTTGTCCTCCCTGTTCAGGATGTTCCAGCCTCTCTGTCCCTGGCTTCCTGCCAGCCCTTTCCCACACTCCCTAATCCCGGGCTYCAGCCCTGGCTGCCGATGCCCTGGGAGCAGCTGCTTCGATCTCCCCGAGCCGGGGAAACGGGACCTGCCCCTTGACCTCCCGGAGAATGCGGGGGRTGGCCGGTTTGGCGTGGGGACAGCAGGGGTGTCCCCCCAAGCCCCCTGCTGTGTCTGCCACCCCTGGCCCGGGGCAGGGGGGATGGATTTGTGCTGGCAAGGGGTGCAGCGGGGAGCGGGGCAGCACCTCTGGGTGCCCGCAGGCTCTCGGGTGGTGGAGGGGGGTGTTCATTGCCCCCCACCYCCCTGTTCTGTGTGCGTTTGGGAGGGAGATCCCCCCACCTCCTTCCCTCCCTCCTGCCTGATCTGTTCAATCTGCTAAGCAGGGGAATAGTGCAGCCGCCATCTGTGAGCCTGCCAATAATGGGATTAACTCCTTCCCCTGGCCGGGGCCGAGCCTGACGCTGCTTCTGGCACCCCTTTCCCGGGGTACCCCCTCCTCCCGCCTGCCGGGGGCAGCCAGGACATGCCGCTGCTGATGTCCCGGGGCAGYGATGTCCCCGGGCCGGCTGGGGACAGCCCCAACCTGCCCCCACACAGATCTGAGCCGCCAGCATTGACTCACCCCCTCCTGCCTCAGTGTTCCCTCCTGCCTCAGCTTCCGTCCCACCTCGGTGTCCTCCTCCGGCCTGGTTTCCCCCGTTCAGCCTCAGTTTCCCCTTTTCTGCGTAGCAGGGTGGATTTGGGGCATTCCAAAGGGCTCTGTGCTCCTTGCAGGGCAGGAACCACTTTCCGTGCGTGGGAGTGGGAACACGGGCAGGGGGAACACGCTGAGCTGTGCCTGAGTCTGTGCGTGGCTCTGGCTCCTGGTCTTTGAGGCAGAGGAATGCGGGATGCGAGCCCAACCCCCCGGGATGCTGCCCGGGGAGGGATGCAGGGATGCAGGGCGCGAGCCCACCCCCCCGGGATGCTGCCCGGGGAGGGATGCAGGGATGCAGGATGCGAGCCCACCCCCCCGGGATGCTGCCCGGGGAGGGATGCAG